>VSMD01034829.1:0-27738 GCA_008750895.1 Mirza zaza
TATCTTCAAATAGCTTGTCCAACCCGTGAGTGTTGTCTTCTTCCCCTTCTGGTAACCCTATGACCCTCACACTAGGTTTCTTCACATAATCCCACAGCTCTTGTAGGCTTTGCTCTTTTCTCTTGTTTCTCTGCTCTATTTCTGTGACTGATTTATTTAATTGGAGGGTGTTATCTTCAATCTCTGAGATTCTTTCTTCTGTTTGATCTACCCTGTTCTTGAGACTTTCCACTGTATTTTTTAGTTCCCTGAATTGATTCTTCATTTCCAAGAGTTCAGTTAAACTTTTCTTCATTGTGTCTATTTCTTTAGGGAACTTTTTTTCTAGATCCTGGAGGCTTTTTGTGGTTTCTTTGTGTTGGTTATTGAGTTGTTCTTGCAAGTCGGTGAGTGTTCTTATGATGCACATACGAAATTCCTCTTCTGTCATTTTGGTTGCCTGATTTTGGTTGGTGTCCGTTTCTAGGGGGCTGGGTCTCCTCTTTGAGGGTGTGTTTTCCAATTGGTTCTTCATATTTCCTGAGTTCCTTCACTGATTTCTTCCCATGTCGATCGGTTGTTGTTTCTTTTCTTTAGGTTTTTGTTTGGGTATTCACACGCCTTGTTTAGTTTCTGAGCCGGTAGGTGGTGTCTGTGGGTGAGATTCGACCACTCCCTGTATAATGAGTCAGTAGGTGTCGTGAAAAGGGTGTGCAGGATGCTCTCCCTGTCAGTAGGTGGCGCTTGCTTGGAGGAACAGGCTACGCTGCTGTTTTTGTGTCCTGTTATCAGCTCTTGTTCCTGAAGAGAGAACTCTAGTGCCTCAGGTGGTGGGTGGGGCCCTGGGACTTCCAGATGTGTCCTTTTCTCCCCTTCAGTGAGGGCTGGTCTAGGAGAGAGTCTGGGCGGAGCTGAGTTGGGTAAGCCCACCCTTAGGCACCACCAATGTCGTCAGCAGGGGTCAAAGTTCTGTTCTCTGCTTCCAGGCAAAGCTGACAGGGAGGGGCTGGAATGGCCCCGCTCAGTCAGAGAGTCTGCGTGTGGGGGTGGGGCTGTCCGAGACCCGCAGCCTGGAAAGAGGCCTGGCCTCTTTCCACCGTCCCCAACTCCACGGCTACTCCTGGGCCTCTGCCAGCAGGCCAGACCACACGCCACCAGGCCTCCCCTGGCTATGATGCAGGCGGGGAGGTTCCCTGCTCAGGAACTCCACCTGGGCTGGGCGCATGGCCTCCCCTTTGGGGGGAGGGTTGTCCTCTAGGACGCTGATCTGCCCCTGAAGGCACACACACCTCAGCAGGCTGTTCACGTATATCCCTTCTGTGCCCCGGGCAATGCGAGGCCTCGGTGCACGGGATGTGGTCTGCAGGTCTGACCTCTGGGTCCCAGAGTTCAAACTATGTCCCCACCAGGGAGATGAGTGCCTGTCCCAATTCACCCATAGGGAGCCCAAGCTGGGTCTATGTCTCTCAACCTCAGGCTCTTCCCCGTTCTCCTGGGATCACCGTGCCAGCAGCACCTGGGAGGGCTGGCAGGCAGAGAGCTCACAGTCTGAGTTCCGCTTAGTCAGCTGTAGGGCCCCAAAAGGGAAGGTCCCGTTCCCTGGAGGTGCCTCCGGCTGGTGGCTATATTGTCTCTCTGGGCAGCCGCGGGTAGAGTCGGGGGAGGGAGGAGGAGGCAATATGGCGTCTGCCGCGCGGCTCGGGTCTGTGCACGCGGAGGTGCCCCGAGGGAGCCAGGAGCCTGGTGCCGCGTCCGCTACTGGCTTACCGCTCACTGGCGGCGGCTGTCGCTGGGCTGGTGTCTGCAGGTCTCTCTGCTCGCTGGGGAGCCCACCAGCAGTCCGGGATGCAGGGGAGGGGAAACGGCAGATCCACCTACCCTTCCCGCTGGTCTCCGGGCTGCTCCGGGGGTCCCAGCTTCCAGTTCTCCTCCGCGACCTCCTCCCGTGGAGTCTCCCGTGGTCTCAGGTACTCCTCCTTCCGACCCTCATCTGATGTAGGCTCGACTTCTTGCTTCTTTCTTCTAATTTCTGCTAGAATCTGTCTTTTCTGCAGGGACACTCTGTCTGGCGGTGTTTCTCATCCGCCATCTTCTGGGCGGGCTCAGGCTGGTTTTGAACTCCTGACCTTGAGCCTCGGCCTCCCAGAGTGCTAGGATTACAGGCGTGAGCCACCGTGCCCGGCTTAAAGAACATTTTTTAATTAGCCTGGTGGTGTGGTACACGCCTGTAACCCTAGTTACTTGAGAGGCTGAGAGAGGAGTATAGCTAGAGCCCAGGAGTTCAAGGCTGCAGTGAGCTGTGATTGGGCCACTGTACTCCAGCCTGGGTGACAGAGTAGGACCCTGTCTCTAAAAAAGAAAAAAAATCATAAATCAATACATGGAGGTTATACCTTGGTTTGGCCCAAAAAGGCAGGATATCTTGAAACAAAGACCTGCAGGTCATAGGTAGATTCAGAGATTCTTTGATTAGCAATTGGTTAAGGAAGCAAGGCCTTATCTAAAAACCCAGGGCCAGCAGAAAGGAATGTTAAGGTTTGGCCGCTCAGAAAGAAATTTAGAACAAAGAATAGCAGTCAGAGTTGAGTCTTCAGTTCCCGTTTACCTAAGGTATTTTTCATCTGTTGGGGGTTTCTAAAAAACAACTCAAGAACATACTTAAGAGGTTATCTTTTAGTTTCCATGAGAAACCAAAATATTTCATGACTCTGGCTCACTTGGGAGACTATTGTTTTAAATTATTACTGTTTTCTGACTCAGCCTGTAGCTCACACCTGTAATCCTAGTACTCTGGGAGGCTAAGGTGGAAGTATCACTTGAGCTCAGAAGTTCAAGACCAGCCTGAGCAAGAGCAAGACCCCATCTATACCAGAAAATATATTTTAAAAAATTAGCTGGGCAACTAAAAGTAGAAAAAGAGATTAGCTGGGTGTGGTGGCAAACACGTGTAGTCCCAGCTGCTTGGAAGGCTGAGGCAGGAGGATTGTTTGGGCCCAGGATTTGAGGTTGCTGTGAGCTAGGCTGATGCCATGGCACTCTAGCCCGGGCAACAGAGCAAGACTCTGTCTCAAAATAATAATAATAATAAGTTATTATTATTTTCTTTCTTATCATGTTGCTCATTTACTTTTCAAGGCTTCCTAGGTTCCTGGAATTTCCCTTGAAGGGTCTCAAGGGACCCTTTATTTTCATGCTTGGTGGGTAGCCCAGTGGGCCCCAAAGCGGGGTCCGTGCTCTGTCTCAAGGGGAGAAAAGCATAAGAGAATGTGAAAGAGACCTTCCTACTTCAGCTGTTTTCTCAGTTGCCAAGGTACAATATTTTGGGGCTCCATGTTCTGAGCTCCAATAACGCTAATCCTAATAACAGAGGAAACTGGGTGCAGGATGTATATGAACTCTCTACTATCTTGGCAATTTTTCTGTAAACCTAAAACTGTTTTTTATTGTTTTTTTTTTAGACAGAGTCTCACTCTGTTGCCCGGACTAGAGTGCCGTGGCATCAGCCTAGCTCACAGCAACCTCAAACTCCTGGGCTCAAGCAATCCTTCTGCCTCAGCCTCCTGAGTAGCTGGGACTACAGGCATGCGCCACCATGCCTGGCTCATTTTTTCTATATATTTTTAGTTGGCCAATTAATTTCTTTCTATTTTTAATAAAGACAAGGTCTCACTCTTGCTCAGACTGGTCTTGAACTCCCAACCTTGAGCGATCCCCTCGCCTTGGCTTCCCAGAATGCTAGTAAAACTGTTTTAAAATGTAAATTTTATTCAAAAAATATTGGGCAAAACTTTGAATATACACTACACCAAAAATGGTATATAAATGCATTTAACCCATGAAAGGATACTCAACATCTTTTAGTCATAAGACAAATACAAATTAAGTCACAATGCAATATCACTACAGACTCATCAGAATGATAAAAATGTAAAAGACTAGCAAATCAAGTGTTCATGTGGATGTATAGCAACTGAAATTCTCAAACATTGATTATAGGAATGCTAAATAATATAGTTGCTCTAAAAACTAGTGTGACAATTTCTTATAAAGTTAAACATACACTTTCCACAAGACCCAGCAAATGCCAGTTCTAGGCAATTACCCAAGAATAATAAAATACATGTTTATACACACATACATATATGCACATAAAATGTAAAATGAAGTCATCAACAAAAATAACAAGAATAAAAAAGCATAATCATTCGGAAATTAATGACAATTCTTTGAAAGGTTATGAGGTAATATATGCTGGATGTAGAGAAGAAAAAAATATTTTTCCTTCTACCCATTTTGGTCTGGGGTGGGTCTCATTATCAAAAGACAGATTAGCAAGAGAAAAGCATACAGATTTATTATAATATAAGTTTCATGTGACTCAGGAAATAAGGAAAACAAGAGCCAAAGCAACAGTTAAACCTGTGAATTGTTTTGTTTGTTTGTTTCTTGTTTTGTTCTGGTTTTTAGGATGAGGTCTAGCTCTGTTGCCCAGACTGAAACATAATGGCACAATTATAGCTCACTGCTGCCTGGAACTCCTGGGCTTAAGAGATCCTTCCACCTCAGCCTTCTCAGAAGCTAGGACTACTACAGGTGAGAATCACCACACTCAGCTCATTTTTTCTTATTTTTTCTAGAGACAGTGTCTCGCTATCTTGCCCAGGCTGGTCTTGAACTCCTGGCCTCAAGTGGTTCTGATACCTCAGCCTTCCAAGTTACTGGGATGACAGGTAAGTCACCGTGCCTGGCTCTGTGTTTTTACACTAGGTTTAATAAAGAGTAGAAAGTTGTGAAAAATATGTTAGGACAAAGGGGGCTATGAGCTAAAAGAAGTAAACTGGGGGAAACTTAGAAATGCCTGTCAAATCCCTTTAACTTAAAACATTAAATCTGACAGACCACCACATTTTGGGGTCGTGAGTCCCGAACTCTGGATATGATGACATGATGTCTGCAACTTACTGTAAATGATCTATCCAAAGAAAAAAGGAGGGAGGGAGGGAAATATATGTGGCTAGATGTTCAAAATTAATGAATCAAGATGAAGAGTGTATGAGTTATGTTATTCTTGCAACTTTTCTATAGGCTTGAAAATTTTCCAAACAAAAAGTTGTGGGGAAAGCAAACTCAGTAGTCACACTGGTAGGTGATAGGAATCTCTCTAGGGGTCAATTTTTTATTTTTTACTTGGCTCACTAGCTCAAGGCTGGCCAAAGTATTTATGTTGCCTGAGCACTTAAAATGTGTCTTCACAGAACAGTCTGTTCTCACTGTTTATTAAAAGTTGCCCAGATGGTTTAACTAAATTTAGGATTATGTGTTTAACACCAGTACAACCCAGTTGTAAAATCAAAAGCTCCTTCAAACAACTTATTTTGTACTCCATGGTTCTAAATAATGCTCAACTTATTTGTTCAGTTGTTTTGGATCTATAGACATTTTTGTTCAGGATCAATTTTAAAGGAAGGCAGAGTAGGCAATAAATATGTTCATTTCAACAATGCTACCATTGCCCAGGCATTTCCTGGAATCCCACTTTGGTGCTTCAGAGCCTGTTTATGAACGTCTAATAAAACCAGTGTGGTTATTTTAAATGCATTCTCATTTTATTTTGGACAAAATACAATCAGAACATGTGATCACCCAACTTATTTATCATTATATTACAAATGACTGTTAGCATATTTGAAAAATCAAATCTAGCTTAACAAATTAAAATTTCCCATCATAGATGTTATTCAAAAAAAATGTCCTATGTTTCTAGAATTAAAAAATAAATAATAAAAAAAAAAATGCGCTCCAAAACTATTTTAGGCCACGGGTTGGCAAAGTTTTTCTGTACAAGTTCAGATGATAAATATTTTGGGCTCTGCAGGTCATATGGATTCTGTCACAACTAAACAACACTGCTGTTATAGCGTGAAAGCAGCCATAGACAATATTTAATTAATATTTTTTTGAGACAGTCTCTCACTCTGTTGCCCGGGCTAGAGTGCCATGGCATCAACCTAGCTCACAGCAACCTCAAACTCCTGGGCTCAAGCAATCCTTCTGCCTCAGCCTCCCTAGTAGCTGGGACCACAGGCATGCACCACTACACCCAGCTATTTTTTTTTTTCTATTTTTAGTTGCTCAGCTAATTTTTTTCTATTTTTAGTAGAGACAAGGATCTCTGTCTTGCACAGGCTGGTCTCAAACTCCTTAAGTGATCATCCCGACGTGGCCTCCCAGAGTGCTAGATTATAGATGTGAGCCACCACGCCTGGCCCATAATATTTACATGAATGAGTTTGGCTGTATTCCAATAATTTTATATACAAAAGCAGTTTGTAAATGGTTGATCCACAGTGCATAGTTTGGTGACCCTGTTTCAGGTAATGACAGAATAATTGCAATAACTCTATAGCCTTCCAAGGTGACAGCAATTACTGGGCTATGTAATTTTGGTTTTTTTTTTTTTAAAGCAAATATTTGATCTACTATTTTATGGTCACTAGTAAGGTATTTTAAAATCTTATTTATGAGCATTATTTTTTAATAGCATTTAAAGAAAGTATTGTACTGATACTTCCTCTCCCATCAGGGAAGCAATTATAAAGCAATTACGGTTTTATCATTCAGTCAGCAGAAGCTGTATTCTGATTTTTAAGATGCATCATTAAAAATACAAGCACAGGCCAGGCAGGGTGACTCACACCTATAATCCTAGAACTCTGGGAGGCCAAGGCAGGAGGATAACTTGAGCTCAGGAGTTCAAGACCAGCCTGAGCAAGAATGAGACTCTGTCTCTACTAAAAATAGAAAAACTTAGCGGGGCATGGTGGTACATGCCTGAAGTTCCAGCTACTAGGGAGGCTGAGGCAAAAGGATCGTTTGACCCCAAGAGTTCAGGCTGCAGTGAGCTAGGCTGATGCCATGGCACTCTAGTCTGGGCAACAGAGTGAGACTCTGTCTCAAACAAATAATCATCTCCCTGCTCCAAGAGTATTGTTGTAGAGAGTCCATGCCTCTGCAAGTAAGCTGAGGTCTGCTCAATTAGTATCAATATAAATAATCTTAAAAGAAAAAAAATCCACAAGGGTAAAATACAGCATACACAATAAATTCAATGCAAGATGATAATGTGATAAATAATTAGTGGGTAAAAAGTTTATCCAAAACATCAAAGAAAACACAAAATGAAAGTAATCTGTAGAGTACCTCTATTATTATTTACTAATTTCACTGTCAAATGATATAAAACATATTTCCCTGGTATTAACAGACTTTTTCATCTTTTATTTTTTATTAGAGACAGGGTCTCACTCCGTTACCCAGCCTGGAGTGCAGTGATGCGATCATAGCTCACTATATCCTGGAACTCTTGGGGTCAAGTGATCCTCCTGCCTCAGCCTCCTAAATAGCTGGGACTACAGGAGCACACTACCATGCTCAGCTAATTTTTTGAATTTTTCATAGAGATGAGGTCTCACTCTGTTGCCCAGGCTGGTCTCAAATTCCTGGGCTCAAATGATCCTTCTGCCTCAGCCTCCCAAAGTACTGGGATTACAGGTGGGAGCTACCGTGCTCGGCTCATTAACAGACTTTTAAAAATAAAAATGAAAATATCTTCCAGATAGAGATTGATGTTTGCAAATGCTTGGTATAAAGGGCAAAACCATAAGCAGTTCTATTTTATTAAAAACTGTGCCCTTTTTCTGGTCATTTTGCAACATTTATTTGAATTAATGATTATAATTTTTGCTACTTCAAAAGAAAAAAGATAGCAAAGGGGACTTTGACTAAGATTTTGCACTTATTGCATTCTTTTCTTTTGACCTTTGATGTTTTCTTCCCCACTACACCAGTGGCTCTCAAGTGTGGCCCTTGAACCAGTAGCATTGGCATCACCTGGGAACGTGATAGAAATAGAAATTCTTAGGCCCCGCCCTGGACCTCTTGAATCAGTAACTCTGGAGGTGGGGCCCAGTAACAACCCTCCAGGTGACACTGATATTCACACAGGTTTGAGAACTACTGGTCAACAACTGGGCAGATGCCTATGTAGCTATTGCCATAGAGAAAGAATAATACTCTGCTTTGCTGGGTCCCAGCACAGGTCTATCATCTTCCCACGTTCTACTGGCTCGGATCTAAAGGAGGGGAGAGTGAAGATGCTCACAAATGGAAGCACATACTCACTCACAACTGCTACTCCTCCTGCTCACCCCTGACTACCAAGCCCACACATAGACTTAACACAGTAGCACATGAGACACCTCTACTTTTTCCCTCTGCAAAACCTCGAGGACCAATATTGCAGGAAGGAATACTAATTTTCATAAGAATTACAGAGTAATCACCTGAACTACGACTAAGTGTAATATCGATTGCAATAATATAAGAAATAATTTTTAGAGAAATTGCTACGGGCTAAATGGATACCCCCCCCCCCCAATTCATGTGTTGAAACTTAATGACCAATGTGATAACACTAAGAGGTAAGGCCTTTAGGAGATGATTAAGTCATGAGGGCAGAGACCTAGTGGATGGGATTAGGGCCCCTGTAATAGGCCTTGAGGGAGTGGGTTCATTTTCTTCTGCCATGTGAGAACAATGTTCATTCCCTTTTGCCCTTTTCACCCCTTCTGCCATGTAAGGACACAGCAGGAAGGCCCTCACCAGACACCAAATGCCAGGTTCCTGATCTGGGTCTTCCCAGCCTCCACAGCTATGAGAAATAAATTTCTACTGTTTATAAATTACCCAGTCTGTGGTATTTTGTTACAGCAGCACAAATGGACCAAGAAAGAGCTCCATTAGAGCCCTCACTTATAGAACATGTACTTATATAGGCCACTTCTGTGGGTAATGATGAGTAATAAAATGCCACTGACATGACTGCAGCCTCATTAGAGTGTGAAGAAAATCCAAACAGAAAGCATATGAGCACATTGCTTCCCATTACTTCCTGTTTGGCCCTAACTCCTGCTTGGTCAGAGAAATTAGAGCCTTATAAATGAATAAGCCTCTTCTGAATTAAAAAAAGCATTCAAATAGGATGGGTGCGGTGGCTCACACCTGTACTGCTAGCACTCTGGGAGACTGAGGCGGTGGATCATTTGAGCTCAGGAGTTTGAGACCAGCCTGAGCAAGAACGAGACCCTGTCTCTACTAAAAATAGAAAGAAATTAGCTGGACAACTAAAAAATATATCTCAAAAATTAGCCAGGCATGGTGGTGCATGCCTGTAGTCCCAGCTACTTGGGAGGCTGAGACAGGAGGATCGCTTGAGCCCAGGAGTTTGAGATTGCTGTGAGCCCCAGGCAACAGAGCGAGACTCTAAAAAAAAAAAAATTCAAATAAATAAGGATGTAACGAATAAATTCAACCAATGAATCATACAGTTTATGTACTATATTGTAATAGGTGTTGTGAATGGGGAGAGGCTACATACTTTTGTTTTAAATGACACTGGGACAGCTACAGATGTTCAGAGGATGAAACAGCATTGTGGGCGAAGGTGGACAACGGGAGCTTCCAAACAGAAAATGTGGAAACTAAGCTGGTTTTCAAAGGGTGGATGTGTAGGGAGACGGGAATGAAAATTTCAGGCAGGCAAAAGCCATGAGCAAAGGTAACAAATATGCTTGGCGTATTTGGAGACTAATTAAGTAGACCAATTTAGGTAGAATGGAACATTCATATAGGAAAAATTGGAGAAGTAGATTAGGTCCATCTTACTGCAACCATAAATGTCAGGCTGTGGCTTTTGACTTGTTCTGAAAGCAATCAGAAACCACTTAAATTTCTAGTGATATGCTGAAAGCAGTGTTTTAGGAAGACTGATTTGACTAAATGTGTAGGGTAGATTACAGCCAGGCTTCTCAGGCTGTCATATGCATCTGAAATCACCTGAGATCTTGTTATAATAATATGCAGATTCTGATTCCGTAGGTCTGCGGTTCGGGCTGAGATTCTGCCTCTCTAACACGCTGCCAGACGTGCCTATACTGCTGGACCCTGGACCACACTTTCAGTAGCCAGAGATTAAGGGATTGTCTTAAATTTAAGCCATCCACTAAGATCGAACATTGAAATAGAAAGTGTACCATAAAGAAAAAATAATAATTTTCTACAAATTTATTATTCTAGTTTGCTCATTTGCTCACAAAGAACAGATGTTTCTTGCTCAAATAGCCAAAGTAAAAAGAGAGGTTATAAAAAAAAATAGGCCAGGCATGGTGGCTCATGCCTGTATTCCTAGCACTCTGGGAGGGCGAGGCAGGAGGATCGCTCAAGGTCAGGAGTTCAAAACCAGCCTGAGCAGGAGCGAGACCCCGTCTCTACTACAAATAGAAACAAATTAATTGGCCAACTAAAAATATATAGAAAAAATTAGCCAGGCATGGTGGCACATGCCTGTAGTTCCAGCTACTTGGGAGGCTGAGGCAGAAGGTTTGCTGGAGCCCAGGAGTTTGAGGTTGCTGTGAGCTAGGCTGACGCCATGGCACTCTAGCTCAGGCAACAGAGTGAGACTCTGTCTCAAAAAAAAAAAAAAAAATGACATAGGGGAATCTTGCTAAAACAAATGCAGAAAGTCCAATAGCCTGTCTCCTGGAAATTGGAAAGTCACCAGACCCTGCTCTCTCCATTTCTCTCTGGCTGTGTGCTTTCCTCTCTCTTTCGACTTTCTTCTCCTGCCTTCTCATCAGTTCGCTCATTAGGTCCCTCAGTCCTCACTCTGAATGGCTTTCAGTTCAAGCATCCACCACCATCTTCTTGCAGTCTGAGTCTTAGTTCACATTTTCAGGAAACAACCAGATTGGACCAGTTTTTAAATTGGTCCCCAGGGTCAAGAGTCCATCTCTGGTTCAATCACCTGTTACTTGGACAGAGAGTCTTCCATATAATATTTCAAAGACTGTGGGTAACATGAAGAGGGAGAGTTGGGCATGGGAGGCAAACTGACCAACAGATTTACTACAATGCCTGGTAGGAATGACTCGCAGGTTCATGTGAGGACTCTGTTATTTGCATAATAGATGTCAAATACTTCCCATACTCTAAAGACAGGTCCTTTTCTGAACACATTAAAACATTGAGAAACCAATTCTGTGAACCTTAAGCTATCACCCACCTCCAGACTATGCGAGTTGGTGACAAATTCCCTGAGGTTGAAACTGTAGGTGATGAAGCCTGTTCCCAGCATTGCTGTGCATTCTGTCCACCCACCTCATGTGCCATGAGGCTAGAGAGGGCACTTCTTTTTTTTTTTTTTTTGAGACAGAGTCTCACTTTGTTGCCCAGGCTAGAGTGAGTGCTGTGGCGTCAGCCTAGCTCACAGCAACCTCAAACTCCTGGGCTCAAGTAATCCTGCTGCCTCAGCCGCCTGAGTAGCTGGGACTACAGGCATGCGCCACCATGCCCGGCTAATTTTTTTCTATATATGTTAGTTGGCCAATTAATTTCTTTCTATTTATAGTAGAGACGGGTCTCGCTCTTGCTCAGGTTGGTTTCGAACTCCTTAGCTCAAACGATCCACCCGACTCGGCCTCCCAGAGAGCTAGGATTATAGTCGTGAGCCACCGCACCGGGCCGAGAGACCTTCTTAACATTCACCTCAAAAGGTGGGTTTTCAAGAGAATCACTTGGAGAGCTTGATTTGTGTCCCTTGAAATTTGAAGAGACACAGGGATTGGTGTTTCACTGTAAAAAGTCTAAATGTGAAAGGTTATGGCTATATCTGCCAGAAATGACAGAGAAGGGGAAGGGAGGGAAGAGAAAAGGACAGAATGACAGAAAGATGCCAACCAGAATAAGCCACAATTGCACTGTGGAGGAGATGGGGGGAGGGGGGACTTGTACAAAGTGGGATCCTGCAGGAGGGAGCTGGCCTGTGTAAAAAGGTCCCTGCCCAAGAGGTGTGCTGGAACAGCAAGGCCATCTGTAATATGGACTAGGCTTTCTACTATCTATGAATTACCTGAAAGGTTTAAGACCTGTCCAAGATCTTATCCAAGGTGTGGGGAAGAGTGAATCTGCAGAGCTGGCTTAAATGGAGACTGGGGGTGGGGGTGGGATTCCTGCACCCTATTGAGAAGTCTAATGTGTTCTTTAAACCAGCTACATATGCAAAATTATGTGATCCCTGAGAGTCATTGGATATTCCAGGCACTGATTAATTGGAGAATACTCTAGCAGTCTGAAAACAGAACTTGGCGTTAAAGATTTGTTAGTTTTTCAACTTCTGTGTGTTTCTCAAGATAAAACTGCTTCATTTGGGATTGAGGAGTCAACACAAAGCTCTCCAGAAGTTCCAGTAGAGATCTTTAGAAAAGGGATTTATGAATGACAGCAAACGGGGGAAAGAGGGAGACAAACATTCCTACTTCTATAAAAGCCACATAAAATTTCCTATTGAAAATTTATGCCAGACTCGAGAGTGGAGAAGCTAGCTGAATACTGTCAAATGCAACACCTACAGCCTCAATTTAGCTTAGCTGAACGAAGTGAAATAAGCATGACCTGAGCCACACCCTCTTCCTCACCGCAGGAGGTGAAGAGGAAGGACACGCACAGAAACTGAAAGGTTTGCATTCCCCAGCCTGCCCCACCTACCCCGCCTGCCGGATTCCACTGAGCTTCTTAAAGGTTCCATTGTAACCACAGATTCTTATCCAGTGTTCACAGCTCTTAGAGGCCTGTTGGGGATGGGGGAAAGTAAAGGAAATAAAGCCTAGCGTGGAAATAAAGGAAAAACTTGAGTCCCTTTAGGGGACGGTGGGGCACCTGGCTAGCCTTGAAAAGTACATGGGCAAGCCCATGAGAACAGTGGTCCTCCAGGTGAGCCAGTCTCGAGCTGTTTTGGTTCCCTATGGAAACTAAAAGATGACATCATAACATGTGTTCTTGAGATGTTTTTCAGGAACTCCCACCAATGGAAAATGCTGATAAGGGGGAACTGAAGAATTGAATTCTGATCACCATTCTTTTTTTTGTTTTGTTTTGATTTTTTTTTGAGACAGAGTCTCACTCTGTTGCCCTGACTAGAGTGCCATGGCATCAGCCTAGCTCACAGCAACCTCAAACTCCTGGGCTCAAGCGATCCTCCGGCCTCAGCCTCCTGAATAGCTGGGACTACAGGAATGTGCCACTATGCCTGGCTAATTATTCTATATATTTTTAGTTGTCCAGCTAATTTCTTTCTGGAAAAGAAAGACCCGGTCATGGTCCTAGAATTTGGCTCAAAGTAAATCTCTTTAGAATTACTTTGCAGAGTTTGGCTTTTTTCCCCATGAACAGTAGGGTACATAGATTCAAAAATTCTTGGATTAGTGAAATGGAATGTTAAGACGGGTGAGACAGGTCCATCACTGGGAAGGTTAGAACAAAGAATGGTGGTCACGACCGGGCACAGTGGATCATGCCTGTAATCCTAGCACTCTGGGAGGCTGAGGCAGGTAGATCATTCGAGACCAGCCTGAGCAAGAGTGAGACCCTGTCTCTACTAAAAAAAAAAAAAAAAAATTGGTTTTATACATTTCAGAGAGACAGGAGTTACAGGTAAAGTCATAAATCAAACATGCAGGAGGCATACATTGGTTTGGCCTGAAAAGGTGGGCCATTTTGAAGGGGGGGGGGTAAAAATCCTTTGAATTGTAACTGGTTAAAGACAGGAAGCTTTGTCTAAAGGCTTGGAATGTTTCAACATAAGAAGCTGTTTATTGGAGATAAGCCACCCAGATATATATTTGTTGTGTAAATTGAGGACCTGCAGGTTTGTCTTGCATATACTTAGGCCTGTTAATGGGTTACAAAGGATGTCCCCAAGAAGTGAGGGGGGCATGATGAGGCTTGCCTGACCTCCTTCCTCGTAGCAGACAATTTAGTTTTAGGATATTCCTTTGGCCCTGAGGGGTTCCATTCAGTCAGCCAGTGGCTGGGGTGAGCCTTAAAATTTTTAGTTCACACCACTTAGCCCCTTCAGATAACCCGCCTTTGGGGGCCAGGCCAATGTGTAACCTCCATGTTTTGATTTACAATTTTGCCTGCCTGAAGTGTACCCTGCCTTTAAAAACTCTGGCATATAAGCCATCGGGGAGTCCAGGTCATAAGTGTTAGCTGCCTGTACTCCTTGCTTGGCATACTGCAGTAACGCCTCTTTCTCCTGCTGCAACTCCTGGCTTCAGTGTCTGGCTTTACTGCGCTTGAACAGGCTCCAGTTTGGTTGGGTAACATTACTTTGTTTAGTAAAATTTCTCCTGCTAACTACTGAGTTAATTTATTCAACTCATCATCTTTTTCCCCCCCCTATAGAGCCTTCTCTGTGTCTGGCACTGTTAAATAAATTCCTCATGGTGCTTATATTCAAGTATTTGTGTAGCAGTGCAGGCAATAAATAATACATTGCTTTAAATACATTAGATAGTGGTGAAATGTTATATTAACCAAAAAATGGTAGGGGAGAGGAATAGAGATTGCCAGTAGAGAGTAGCATTTAAAATGGGGGCTGTAAAGTTTCTCGGTGGTGGTGAAAAGAAAAGACAGACAGAGAGAAAGTGGGGCCAAAGATCCCAGGTTTGGGCACCAAATGTAAAGTTTTTCGGCAGTGGCGTCGAAAAGAAAAGACAGACAGAGAGAGAGAGAAAGAATGGGGCCAAACCACGTGGCTTTATTTAGTGCTCCCGGATGAGGTTCTGGGGCCCCAAGATAGGGGGCCCCAGAAGTCAACCCAGTTTGAAGGGGGTGTGGCCTTGTATACCATTTGGGCCAGGCTAGGGACTTTTGGCGGGAAGAGCTGGGACGACCTTTGGTGGTCTTTGAGAAATAGGAGGGACTGGTGGTATTTGTGGAATCCAGGAGCCAAAACTTGCTTATCCGGGTGTGATAGTTTTCAGCCGGGCAGTCGTCCTTGGCAGGTCCTTGGCGGGTCTGGTCTCATGAGCCTTTTCTTTTTTGATCTAGGGAAGGGAGAGGACCCTCCACCAGCCTTACAGGGGGATCTTGCCAGGTGCGGTGGCTCACGGGATGATTGTTTGAGCTCAGGAATTCAGACAAGCCTGAACAAGAGCGAGACGCCATCTCTACCAAAAATAGAAAAAATTAGCCAGCAATGGTGGCACATGCCTGTAGTCCCAGCTACTTAGGAGGCTGAGGCAGAAGGATCACTTGAGCCCAGAAGTTTAAGGTTGCTGTGAGCTAGGCTGACACCACAGCACTCTAGCCGGGGCAACAGAATAAGACTCTGTCTCAAAAAAATAAAATAAAATAGGGGGTCAGAGAAGGCCTCCTTGAGAAGGTGACATTTTGAGCAAAGATTTGAAGAGGCAAGGGACAATATCACACAGATATATCTGGGCAATGTGTTTCCTACAAAGACAGCACATGTCTTGAGGTAGGAGTATCTTGGCATATTCAAGGAACAGCAAGAAATTGGTGTAGCAGGAACAGAGGGAGGGGAGAGTGGGAGGTGGGGTCACAGAAGGAAGACAGGCCGAACCACTCAGGGCCTTGTAGGCTGCTGTGAACACTTTGGCTTTTAGTCTGAATGAGATGGGAAGCCATTCAAGGGCCAAGAGTGACAAGAAATTACTTATGTTTTAATAGGAAAACTCTGGCTGCTGGTTGAGAAAGATGGTAGGGGACAGAATGCTATAGTTGGCCAACCAGCTGGGAGGCTCTTGAAATAACCCAGGCCAGAGACAATGGAGGCAAGGACTGTGGATCCGAGTGGTAGTAGAGGAGATGAGTATGGCAAAATAACCAGATTCTGATAAATAACTGAATCAGTGCCATACCAAGAGGTAAAGTGTTATACTTTTAGCTGGCATAGGGAAAATAGAAACACAAATCCAAAATAAATTTAAATTCAGCATCTAACCTATCAAGGGAAATTTGACTATTATTTCAGAAGTATTTTATTTTATTTATTTATTATTATTATTACTACTATTTAAGACAGAGTCTCACTTTGTTGCCCAGGCTAGAGTGAGTGCCGTGACATCAGCCTAGCTCACAGCAACCTCAAACTCCTGGGCTCAAGCAATCCTTCTGCCTCAGCCTCCCGAATAGCTGGGACTACAGGCATGTGCCACCATGCCCGGCTAATTTTTTCTATATATATTAGTTAGCCAATTAATTTCTTTCTATTTATAGTAGAGAAGGGTCTCACTCTTGCTCAGGCTGGTTTCGAACTCCTGACCTTGAGTGATGCACCTGCCTCGGCCTCTCAGAGAGCTAGGATTACAGGCGTGAGCCACCGCACCAGCATTCAGAAGTATTTTAAATCAGAAAGGTCAATAGGTACATTTCAAGTTCCAAACCTTGAAGTTGATGTTCTAAAAACTACAACAGCCTTGAAAACATTTAAAATGAAGATCAAATTCTATGAAAGCATTTGTGAATGTGACGAGGTAACTTACCAAGCCACTCAAGGAGAAAAGGCCCTAGAATGGATAAATAGAGTTTAGATTTATAAATATATGCACCCCCAAAAGGATACAAATAGAAAATAGCTGAAAATATAGAGACGTCATGGTTTGTCAAAATATCACTCATTATTTCCAATAAAGATCTAGTTGCAAAGATCACTGCTAAATTACACAGACCATTTTCCAATGAAGAAAGGGAAATCAGTAGAAAGAAAAAGGGTCTCAAAAAAGCAAAATACAGCATTAAATATATGTGACTTTAAAAGAGCTGAAGAATTACGTATCAGAGTTATCGTCCCCTTATATTTTGAGAGAGAACTAGGAAAAGATTCTATGAATTCATGAAGGAAAATTCAACACAAATCTAAGAATGGAAGCAGGAGACACTTTTGAAATGTCATCAAACAGTGCCAATGAATATTATTTCTGCCAGGGAACAGCACGAGAGAGAATGTTTTATTCAAGAATATCCAAGGAAATAAAAATTACATTTAAATGGGTTGTGTGTCAGCAACATCAAAATTGTTTAATGAAAAACAGAAAAGAAGCCTCTGGGAATGAAAGCATTATAGTTTTATTCTAGGAATAAAAATATTATATTATGTACTATATATTCTCATAAGTGATTATTTAGATATTTAAGAGCTTGATTCTCAGTGTTAAAATGAGGCAAGCCAAGCAACAAAGATTTAACAATTTATTGAGACTTTTCATTTTACTTTGTTACAACCAGCCGTGATTATTAACAATGTGACATGTCTTTTAGCCTTTCTTTCTTTCTTTTCTTTTCTCCTAAGTAAAATAAAAAAGGGATGTTCCTCTGTGAAATGTAAAGATAAAAAAATTAAAATAAAATTTTTTAAAAAAGGGCTATGCACTCAAAGTTGAGCGTATGAGAGGTTATAATGGATTACATAGTCTCTTTTGAAATTGAAGGCAAATACTGACACTTACCCTCTTCTCTTCCCTATCAAATTTGTCTACCAGCCTTGGGGATATCCCTTATGTTCCTAGATAGCTTCAGGAAATTTATTTACCCTTTCTCTCCAACTATATTATCCTAGATAACGTCAACATCCCTGTCCATGACCTTTTCACAGCCTGATCTGACATTTTCTCAGCCTTATTGATTTACCAACCACCTTCTTTGGATATGAAATCTGCTCAACCGCCAGGATTTTAATCAATGCCCATCTTCAGCCATAACCTCTTGTTTTGTCCCCTTCTACTGCACCTGGTATTTGTCATCAGAGTAACTGGAATTCCATCAACTCTCAACTAGTAGTGTTGTGGTTAAGGCTTCAGATTGTAGGGTCAAACAGCCTGGGTTTAAATCCTGACCCCGCCCTTCACTGGCTGAGTGATCAGGGCAAATTACTTAATCCCTCTATGCCCTAAATTCCTCATAGACTTCCTGTGAAGGCTAACAGAGATAAGCCACATAAACCTGGCACATATTAAGTACGTGCTAAATGTTAGCCAGTTAGTATCACTGTTCCATTTGGTTTCACTTGTTCTCAGTGGAGCCTGCTCACTGTGGTCATCCTGGCTTTCTCCCCCTCTGGTTGATACTAGGCCCTTCTGTGGTTTACTTTTTTCATCCCAGCTCCTGGATAGCTTCAAGCCTTGATTACTTCCTGGATCTAGTTGGATTCTAACTCTAGACTACCATGGAAACCCAGGAAATTTTTTTTTTTTTTTTTTTTGAGACAGAGTCTCACTTTGTTGCCCAGGGTAGAGTGAGTGCTGTGGCATCAGCCTAGCTTACAGCAACCTCAATCTCCTGGGCTCAAGCGATCCTACTGCCTCAGCCTCCTGCGTAGCTGGGACTACAGGCATGCACCACCATGCCCGGCTAATTTTTTGTATATATATTTTTAGTTCGTCAACTAATTTCTTTCTATTTTTAGTAGAGACGGGGTCTTGCTCAGGCTGGTTTCGAACTCCTGACCTCGAGCAATCTGCTCGCCTTGGCCTCCCAGAGTGCTAGGATTACAGGCGTGAGCCAGGAAATTTTTTTTTTTAATAACTCATATCTCCTTGACTCCTTATTCCATTGCTCACAATAGCTATTCTAAACCACTTCTGCCTTCTTCAATCACATTCTCAAAACTTTCATTGCCTGAAATATTCTTAGGACACAAGTTTTCCTCTTACCTCACTGAGAAGGTAGAGGCTGCTCTGCCAGCAGAGAATGCTTCCTCTGTGCTCTGTTTCTTCCCATGTAGTGGGAACCCAGTGAATGTAATCCTTGGCCTCTCTGACTCTGCACTCACTCTGCCTTAGGGGAAGTGGAGTGACTCACCTGACTGGTAAATTTCCATAGAATAAACCAACAGCATCGACTATCCTGTAGACTGTCCACATAGCCTGGACTTCACAGCTCCTTTTGGCCATAGGGTGCACAGGAGGAAACCTCTGCCCCTGTAGGGCATGGGGGAACCTGAAGCTTGGCAAGAGAGTGTAATTCTCAAGTCTGAAGACCTCCAATTGGATGGATGTTGAGGAATATTGAGAAATCAAAACTAAAACTTGGAATTTGGAGGATCTATATAAATTTAGAGGTGTGAGTGGACTTTAAGTGTGTGGGCAGAATGTTTTGAGCTTGGCAGTCATATAGTTTTTTAATAGCTGCAGTCTGGGAAAGAGGCTATAAGCTTCAGAGCACGTGATGGTCTAACCACAGGGAGGGACTGCAGTTTATGGTGGCTTAGTCTATAGGCAGCCCTCGGCTAAGGATTGGAGGCTGTAAGATCCTCAGTTTAGGCGCATAACCTGTGAGTAGTCTCTGCATCCTCTGGAAGGTGAGGCCAAACAGGCAAACACTGTGCACTCACAAGGGCTAGATGGTGGCAGGATTACATCCTTTTAGGTATTGCTTTTAAACCACAAGCCGAATTCTAGATGCTCTTCGGAGAACAAAACAAGTTCTAACTTTGAATTGTTAGTGGCCTTCAGGGTAAAGGACAGAATATTTTTATTTAATAATTTTTATTTTAGAATATTAAGAAGGTACAAGTGTTTTTGTTACATGGATGAATTGTATGATGCTGAAGTCAGGGCTTTTAGAATAGTCACCAGAATAATGTACATTGTACCCGATAGGTAAGTTTTTATCCTGACCCCCCCCCACTTCCTCTTAGTTTACAATGTCCTTTACACCACTTTATGACCATGTATAGCCATCCTTTAGCTCCCACTTATTACTAAGAACATGTGGTGTTTATTTTTCTAGTCCTGAGATCCTTCACTTAGGATAATGGTCTCCAGTTCCATCCAAGTTGCTTCAAATGACGTTATTTCATTCCTTTTTATGACCAAGAGTACTCCATTATGTGTGTGTATATACACACATACACATACACACCACATTTTCTTTGTCTACTCATCAGTTGATGGGCACTTTACATTGATTCCATATCTCTGCAATTGTGAATTGTGTTGTGATAAGCATTCAGGTACAGGCATCTTTTTGATATAATGACTTCTTTTCCTTTGGGCAGATACTCAGCAGTAGGATTGCTGGATGGAATGGTAGGTCTACTTTTAGTTCTTCGAGGACCTGAGGAATCTCCATACTGTTTTCCACAGAGGTCGTACTAATTTCCAGTTCCACCAACAGTGTATAGCATTGAAAGACAAAATTAAAGGAACTAATGCTCTTGGCTTGTCCACAGACTCAGGAGTAGAAAATACTCTAAGAATTACTGGCAACTTAGTGGTTGTTGAAGGACATGTAGGAGTTTCCTATACCCCATAGGAACATGCCTGGGAAGTTTACAAAATTTGAAAGAAGAGGAAACATTGTGTCTTATGGAGCACCTGGCAAAAGTATTGATCCTCACTAGACTTTAGAGTCCTATGGGTACAGGCTTTAGAAACATGAACAGCAGTTTTGGAATCTGCTGACAATGATTTTTTTGGTGAAAAAAATGTAACAACAAGATGAAAAAACCTATGTTAGTCTCAAGAAACCACAAATAGAGGGAAACTTCCTTAATTTGATAAAGAACAGCCACAACAAATCTACAGATAATATTATACTTAATGGTGAGAAACTAGAAGCTTTTCTGCTAAGGTCAGGAACAAGGCAAGGATGTGGCCTCTCACCACTCCTTCTCAACATCATATTGGAAGTCCTAGCTAATGCAATAAGATAAGAAAGGGAAATAAAAGGTATCAAAATTGAGAAGAAAGAAATAAAACTATCTTTTTTCACGGATGACACAACTGTCTATGTAGAAAATATGAAAGAACAAACAAAAAACCTTCTGGAACTAATAAGCAATTATAGCAAGATTTCAGAGTACAAAGTTAATATACAAAAGTCAATCACTTTTCTATATACCAGCAATGAACAAATGGAATTTGAAATTAGAACACAATAGCATTACATTAGCACCCCCAAAATTGGAGTGCTTAGGTGTAAAGCTAAAACATGTACAAGATCTATATAAGAGACCAGGAGTAGAGGCTCACACCTGTAATCCAAGCATTTCAGGAGGCTGAGGTGGGCAGATCATTTGAACTCAGGAGTTCGAGACCAGCCTGAGCAAGAGTGAAACTAAAAAAATAGAAAGAAATTAGCTGGATAACTAAAATTATATATATATAAAATTAGCCAGGCATGGTGGTGCTTGCCTATAGTGCCAGCACCTCAGGAGGTGGAACCAGTAGGATCGCTTGAGCCCAGGAGTTTGAGGTTGCTGTGAGCTAGGCTGATGTCATGGCACTCTAGCCCAGGCAACGCAGTGAGACTCTGTCTCAAAAAAAAAAAAAAAAAAAAAAAAAGATCTATATAAGAAAAACTACAAAACTCTGATGAAAAAAGTCTAAGAACTAGAGGGGGGATGAAGAGAAGTTGGTTAAGGGCTAAATACAGTTAGAGAGAAGGAATACAGTTAGAGAGAAGGAATAAGTTCAAATATTTGATAACACAGTAGGAAATTATAGTTAACAATAATTTATGGTATATTTCAAAAGAACTAGAAGAGAAGAATTGCAGTGTTCCCAACACAATGAAAAGATAAATCTTTGATATGATGGATATCCCAAATTACCCTGATCTGATCATTACACATTATATACAGTTTTCAAAATATCACATGTACCCCCAAAATATGTACAACTATTATATATCAATATAAAAATACAAAAAGAAAAAAACCTAAGCAGAACTAAATAAATGGAAAGATACACCATTGTAATGAGCAGGAAAACTCAATATTATCAAGATGTCAGTTCTTCCCCACTTGATCTGTAGATTTAATGCAATCCCAATCAAAATTCGAGCAAGTTTTGTGAATATCAACAAAATGATTCTAAAGTATAGAATGTGGAGACGCAAAAGACCCAGAATAGCCAAGACAATATTGAAGGAGAGGACAAGGTCAGAGGACTGACACTACCCAATTTCAGACTGCAAGGATCAAGACAGACAGTACTGGCAAAAGAATAAACAAATAGATCAATGGAACAGAAAAGAGAAACCAGAGATAGACCCATATAAATATAGTCAACTGATTTTTGATAAAGCAACAAAGACAAGACAATGGAGAAAAGACAGTCTTTTCAACAAATGTTGCTAGAACAACTGCATATCCACAAGCAAAAAAAGAAAAAAAGAGACAGAGAGAGAGAATCTAGACATAGACATTACATCTTTCACAAAAATTAACTCGTAGGCCTTAATGTAAAATGCAAACCTATAAAACTCCTGGAAGAAAATACAGGAGAAAATCCAGATAACCTTGGATTCTGGGATGATTTTTTAGATATAATAACAAAGAGACACTGTCAAGAGAATAAGAAGACAAGCCACAAACTGGGAGAAAATACTTTTATTAATAAAAGACATATATGATAGCTGGGCATGGTAGCATGCATCTATAGTCCCAGCTACTTGGGAGGCCACAGCAGGAGGATTGCTTGAATACAGGAGTCTGAGACCAGCCTGGGCAACATAGCGAGATCTCACCTCTAAAAATAAAAACAAAGACATTTGTAGTAAAGGACTATTACCCAAATTTGCAAACACCTCTTAAAACTCGATAATAAGAATATGAACAACCAATTTAAAAATGGGCAAAATACCTGAACAGATATCTCACCAGAGAAGATGTGTAGATGGCAGGTAAGCATATGAAAAGATGCTCAACAGAATATGCCATTAGGGAATTACAAATTAAAACATCAAAACAACACACTTATAAGAATGGCTAAAATCCAAAATATTGGTAACACCAAATGCTGGTGAAGAGGTAGATCCAGGGGAACTCTCATTCCTTGCTGGTGGGAGTGCAACATGGTTCAGGCACTCTGGAAGACAGTTTGGCAGTTTCTTACAAAACTATACATACTCTTACCCTACAATCCAGCAATTGCACTTGATATTGGTATTTACCCAAACTAGTTGAAAACAACTTATGTCTACACAAAAACTTGCACATGGATGTTTATAGCATCTTCATTCATAATTGCCAAAACTGAGGAAAAAAACAAGACATACTTCAATAGGTGAATGAATATATAAACTGTGGTATATCCAGAGAATGGAATATTTTTCAGCACTAAAAAGAAGTGAGCTATCAAGTCATGAAAAGACATGAAGGAAACTTAAATGCACGTTATGAAGCGAAAGAAGCCGATCTGAAAAGACTGTATACTACTGTCCAATCATATGACACTCTGGAAAAGTCAGAACTATGGAGACAGTAAAATGATCAGTGGTTTCCATGGGATAAAGGGGAGGGAGGCATCTATAAGCATAGCATGGAGGATTTTTAGAGCAGTGAAATTATGCTGTATGGTAATATAATGGTGGATACATGCCATTGTACATTTGTCCAAACCCGTAGACTGTATAACACCAAGAGTGACCCCTAGCATAAACTGTGGACTTTGGGTGATAATGATGTGTCAGTGTAAGTTCATCAATGATAACAAATGTACTACTGTTGTGGGAGATGTTGATAGTGGGAGAGGTAGTGCATATATGGGGGATAAAGGGAACCCCTCTGTATTTTCCACTCAATTTTTCTGTGACCCTAAAATGGCTCTAAAATATAAAGTCTGTTAAAAACAACAACAACAATAACAAAACTATGCCGGGAGAGAGGTTTCCTTGGCCTAACAGAGGGTATTTTTTTAAACAGAGAATCTATATTTTTAAAGATTGGGCCTTATCCCATATCTACTGAATCACTTCTGTAGGAATAGGAC
This sequence comes from Mirza zaza, assembly GCA_008750895.1. Classification (NCBI taxonomy): domain Eukaryota; kingdom Metazoa; phylum Chordata; class Mammalia; order Primates; family Cheirogaleidae; genus Mirza; species Mirza zaza. The sequence continues at coordinate 23,613 of VSMD01034829.1, forward strand.
ATAGGAATACGTATTTTATTTTTAGAGACAGGGTCTTACTATGTTGCCCAGGCTAGAGTGCAGTGGTTATTCACAGGCACGATCATTACACACTACAGCCTTGAACTCCTAGACTCAAGAGATCCTCCCACCTCAGCCTCGCTAGTACCTGGAATTATAGTGCATGCCACGGAACCTATCTCAGGAATCAGTACTTTTAATAAACACCTATGAGATTCTTTTGATTGGACCAGTTTGGGAAACATTGGATTAAACTATTCTATAGTTGAAAGTAGCCACAGCAGCATGTGGCCAATAACGAAAATTATTGGCTCACAAGATATTTCACAAGCAACATTAGTTGCTTCTGAAAAACTCAGACAAAACTCACTCTAAATTTAGCATTGAAGGAGCAAGAGCTTGGCACTCAAAAGCAACATTACCTTTCCATGTCCCCTTTGAAATTAGAAGTCCATACGACATGCCTTGGCCAAAGGAATGTGAATATAGGCGAGGTAAATGGAACAGCTGTGTACTATGTCTGGGCAAAAATTTTAAGAGCCAGGTACATTTTGTCACATTCCCTTGTACCTGCTGGGGTGATCATGAAAAAACCTATTGAGATTCAATCATCCTAGTTCCGTAAGTAAATATATTATGATCACAACTTTAATTAAGATTAAGTAAAATATGAAGAGGATGAATTCTGAACATTAATTTCTTTGAAGTTTAAATCTCAAGGGCAAGTGAATTTAATTTCTTTAGGCTTAATTTGTATGAGGTTTTAATCTCTAGACTTTAATTTTCCCTGGAAATTTGACAATAAGAGAGAGGGTGTCTGTGTTGACTACATTTTATTGTTCAAGGATCTTAATGGTGCCAGGTAGTCTCATTGCAAATCCTCTGAAATATGAGCTTGGACAATGCTGCTGAATGTAGTTATTATGGAAAATAAAGTAGGGGATGAATTTTCAGATTTGGAGTTTCTTTGATGAATTTACTATTTGTAGTGGTGATAAAATATGGCCTATTTGATGTCTTGTCCTAGCAGCTTCTCTCCTATGCAGGGCTTGATACTGGAAGGGTGCTGAGGTAGGTTCTGAGAATATATACCGTCTAGATCAGTGATCCCCAACATTTCTGGCACAGGGATCGGTCTCATGGAAGACAATTTTTCCACTGACTGCAGTTGGCGGGTGGATGGTTTCAGGATGATTCAAGCACATTACATTTATTGTGCAGTCAAACCTCTCTGCTATTGATAATCTGTATTTGCAGCTGCTCCCCAGCGCTAGCATCACTGCCTCAGCTCCACCTCAGATCATCAGGCATTAGATTCTCATAAGGAGCGCACAGCCTAGATCCATCACACATGCAGTTTACGGTAGGGTTCATGTTCCTATGAGAATCTAATGCCGCTGCTGATCTGACAGGAGGTGGAACTTATGCCGTGATGCGAGCAATGGGGAGCAGCTATAAATACAGATGGAGCTCTGCTTGCTCACCTGTCCACTCACCGCCTGTTGTGCAGCCTGGTTCCTAGCAGGCCAGGGGTGGTGCCAGTCCGTGGCCTGGGGGTTGGGGACCACAGGTCTAGACCATTCTAGCACTGTCTCAAAAAGGGCAGAACATTCTAAAACCATCTAATCTTCCCATACTTCCCTTATGTTCACCTGTAAAATAGAGCCTTAATGCTTCTCCTAATTTTGACTCCTACTCTCAGATGAACCCCCTAAGATTTCACATGCCAAGTAGGACTCCTTCTTCTTGGGGGCATCTTTCGGTAATTTGGTGTTTTGTTCTGTTTTGTTTGAGTTCCCTCTCCCTCCTCCCATGGATCTTGTTGCTATCACGATGCGTCCCCATGTGTGTATATTGGAAGGCTCACCCTTGCTACCTAAACTTGTTGTTTGTGGGTTTGAGATTTTGCTATCCAAGTTACTCTACCTGTTTTTGTGGGAAGATTTGGGAATATTCAAGAACTATAACACTCCCAACTTCCCAGAGTATATTTTGGTTTTTTCTTATCTCTCTTATGTAGCAGATATAATTATGTACTCACCAAATCCCTTTTCCTATTTCTTCTACACTTGCCTGCCCCTCCCCCCAGTTAAGCATGGCCATGTGACTAGTTCTCTCCAGTGAAACCTGAGTGGAAGTAACAGGTGTCACTGCAAAGCAGTGGCAGTGGGATCCCTATACGTCACTCCCTTCCCCTTCAGTCTGAACAGAGAGCCCAGAGATTGAAGCGGCCTGGATTAATGAGTCTCAGTGCAGTGGACAGCAATCTACACTAGAGTTTCCATTTGCAGGTTATTTAAAAATAAACTTTTATGGCCGGGCGCGGTGGCTCACGCCTGTAATCCTAGCACTCTGGGAGGCCGAGGCGGGAGGATTGCTCGAGGTCAGGAGTTGGAAACCAGCCTGAGTGAGACCTGGTCTCTACTAAAAATAGAAAGAAATTAATTGGCCAACTAATATATACAGAAAAAAAATTAGCTGGGCATGGTGGCACATGCCTGTAGCCCCAGCCACTCGGGAGGCTGAGGCAGGAGGATTGCTTGAGCCCAGGAGTTTGAGGTTGCTGTGAGCTAGGCTGATGCCATGGTACTCACTCTAGCCTGGGCAACAAAGCGAGACTCTGTCTCAAAAATATAAAAAAATAAAAATAAATAAATAAATAAATAAACTTTTATGTGTTAAGTCATTAATATTTTGCAGTTGCTGCCACAGCATGAACCTAGAATATGCAGACACTTGCCCACCTACTTCCTCTATTAATCACCCCCCTTTTCACCTCTTTCTCTGTAAATATGCTCAAGTGTCTCCTATCCAAAACAGAAACAAAAACAAAAACACTTCCCTGGATCCTACTGTTCTTTAAATTATTCACTGATACATTTCTGAAAGAAAAAGTCTATATTAGCAAAGTCTATATTAGCTCTTGCTCCATGTCCTCTCCACCTATTCACTCTTTAGTTCCCGGGGATAGGCTTCTGCTTTCTTCATTTTTCAGAATCAATTTTTTCTTTAAGATTACCAGTAACCTGCCACTTGCCAAATCACACACAATTCTGCTCATCCTCTCTTTTACTAAAGCCCCAAACTCTGGTCAAGTGGTTTTAAATCCTTCTATGATCACAGACCTCTTTGAAAATCAGATAAAAGCTGTGGATCCTATGACAGAATGCGGTGGCTCATGCCAGTAATTTTAGCACTGTGGGAGTCTGAGGCAGGAGGATCACTTGTGCTCAGGAGTTTGAGACCAGCTTGAGCAAGAACGAGACCCCGTCTCTACTAAAAATAGAAAAAATATTGCTGCCATTGAATACAGAAGTTAAAGAAAGAAAGAAGAAGACAAATAGAAAAAGTTAACCAGGCACAGTGGCATGCACCTGTAGTCCCAGCTACTTGGGAGGCGGAGGCAGGAGGATCACTTGAGCCCAGGAATTTGAGGTTGCTGTGAGCTAGGCTGACGCTATGGCACTCTAATTAGGTGACCAAGTGAGACTCATATCTCAAAAAAAAAAAAAAAAAAAAACTTTGGAAATACATGAAAAGATATATATTACAAAATTGATACAAGTAAAAAATTAATAGCACTGCATTAATTGTGTCTAGAAAGGGCATTTAAAATTTTTTTTTATTTTTTTGAGAGAGAGTCTTGCTGTTGCTGGGCTAGAGTGCATGGCATCACCCTAGCTCACAGCAACCTCAAACACCTGGGCTCAAGCGATCCTCCTGCCTCAGCCTTTCAAGTAGCTGGGACTACAGGCATGCGCCACCATGCCTGGCTAATTTTTTCTATATCTTTTTAGTTGTCTGACTAATTTCTTTCTATTTTTAGTAGAGATGGGGTCTTGCTCTTGCTCAGGCTGGTCTTTTTTTTTTTTTTTTTTGAGACAGAGTCTCACTTTATTGCCCAGGCTAGAGTGAGTGCCGTGGCGTCAGCCTAGCTCACAGCAACCTCAAACTCCTGGGCTCAAGCAATCCTGCTGCCTCAGCCTCCCAAGTAGCTGGGACTACAGGCATGTGCCACCATGCCCAGCTAATTTTTTCTATATATATTAGTTGGCCAATTAATTTCTTTCTATTTATAGTAGAGATGGGGTCTCGCTCTTGCTCAGGCTGGTCTCGAACTCCTGAG
>VSMD01034830.1:0-14377 GCA_008750895.1 Mirza zaza
AAAAAAAAAAAGAAAAGAAAGAAAAAAAGAAGGAAGGAAGGAAGGAAAGAAAGAAAAGAAAAGAAAAGTGAAACTGAGGAAGAGAGATGAAGTAACTTGCCCGAGGCCACTCAGAGAATAAAGAGCAGAGCTGGGATTAAAACCTGGACAGTCAAGGTTCTGAAACCACATTCCTAACTACCCAACTGCTTCTCTGAGAGTCTCTACACTCAGTGACTGTTCAGAACAGAGCCCAAGCTATAAGTGGATCCTCTCCCTCTGATTTCCTGCCAAGTGTTTTGGAACCTCAAGTGGGCTGCAGGATCAGAATGCTCTGAATTCAGGGATGCACCAAAGGATTTAAGCAGAAAAATGGGCAGCCTACATCCCAGTATAGTCCCAGGACCCCTGTGGGCATGAGCTGAGTGGAATGACTGGGTGAAGTATGGAGACCTCACTGTTTCTGAAAAACTTAAAGGCAGAGCTGGGACATTTGGTGAATGTTGACTCAGGATGCAAGCCATTTCCACGGTCTGAAAGAGAGCTCCAGATTATATGCAAAGTGCTTGAACAGCCACTGCAAACTGAGATAAGCATTCAAATTCACTGTCAGCCCAACGTTTTGAGTTTCCACATCTAAAAAATGCAGATTAGAAAGTGTTACTCTACTCCAAGGGAGTTTGCATATGGAATTCCTACCCAAATAAGTATGACCGTCTGTATCAAATACAAAGGCTGGTTTCTTTTGTTTGAAGTTAAAAAGGAAAAGATTCATAATTATGAAATTCAAAATTGCTTTCATAACCTTCCCCACCACCCCTGCAAACAAAAGAGCTGATGCCAGGTGAGCAATGACCTCCTGCTTCAAAAATCAGCCTTCTCCCCGCCATGAGGAAGCCTGGTTATGCTCTCATTCTGCCGTTACCTGTGAGGGCCTTGGTGTCAGCCTTCTTGCTTCCCTGGTTGCCCCTCTCGGCCCACACGTAGACTTCGTACGCCTCTCCGGGCTTCAGGCCCGTCAGGACGGCGCTGCGCTGGTCCTTGTGCACTGCCGTCTCCTTGCTCTCCCCGTCAGCGGAGGTGTAGCGCACCACGTACTTGTCTATGGCAGCCTGCGCCGGCTCCCAGGAGACAGTGGCCGTGTCTTCTGTCACCCGATCAGTGACCACATTGGTTGGACCATCAATTTCTTCATAAAAAGACATGAGAAAGAAAAATCAGAGAAACCATTTGGCTGGTCAAGGTCATAGATGCGACCTAGTTCAGTGGTCTATACGATGCAAGAGGGTCCCTCCACCATCTGTGACAGGTGACAACTGGCCTCTGCTTGGACCCCAAACTGAGAAACACCTTCCTGATGGACGAACAATCCATTCCACTCACAGACCGCTGAACCCATTAGAGGGAAAACACCTTCAAGTGTAGAGGCTTGAACTGTAACTCCTTTAACTGTGTCTACCCCAGGTAGACATACAGAATCCATCTAATTCCACTTCCACAAGACCACTCAGCAAGTATTCAAGAAGAGCTATCATTCTCCTTCCTAACTCTCTTCAAATCAAACAATATCACCTCTCCTATCCATTCCTTCCAAATTATCGTTTCTAGACCTGACACCTATATCTAGACATCATCCTCTCTTTCTCTTCTCAAATAAAAATCCTCAAAACTCAGTTCATTCATTCAACAATTCATTGACTGTCCATATGTGCCGGGGAACATGAGGACACTCAGGAGTCATCAGTGAAAAAATCGTCAGAAATGCCTGTCCCTGTGGAGTTTAGATTCAAAAAGGACACCCAGAGCAACATGCCAGCCACGTCCTAGACACCGTGCTGAGCCCACAGCCTTAGAAAATCCCTAAGTTTTTCACATATCTCCCTGCTAACCCACAGCCGCATCACCCACTTTTTTGCATGTCAAATACATTTTCTGGACCCAACATTTATTCTTGTTACATTTTATCTTACAGATTCCATGTATAATTTAGTCTTTCATCCAACACGCCCATTTTTCTCTCCAGCCTCTTATCATTTGAGAACTTAATAAGCGAGCTATCTGGGCACATCCATGAAGGTCACTGACAAGGACGATGCACAGAACGGAGCTGAGACACGCCACGAGAACCCTCCCTACGTGCAGATTGGTGTCCTGCTAGGTAACGACACACAAGACAGCTTCTTGCTCTCAGACACCCAAGCATTTCTCCTTCCTTTCCATGCTGCTTTGGTTCTCCTGGCTGAAGGCTCTCCAGAGAGAAGTTACAACTTCACATATTCTCGCTTTTAAAAATATACTTTGTAGAGATGGAGGTCTCGCTATGTTGCCAGGCTGGTCTCAAACTCCTGGCCTCAATCTATCCTCCTGCCTCAGCCTCCCAAAGTGCTGGGATTACAGGAGTGAGCCGCCGCGTCCAGCCAACCTCATTTTTTAACACAAGCTACAATGCACCTTTCTCAAGCACAACAGCAGTGTTTCATTTGTGTGCAAGGAAATGAAATATATTCATTCCATCACTAGAGGCAGTGCATGTTTCATTTAGTATATCAACTGCCATTTATCGAGTATATGTTAAGTTCTGCATACTTTTCACGTATTACTTTATCAAATCTTATAGTAACAACACAAGGCATTTATCAGATTTCCCATGTACTAGTTTGGGGAACGAATAATGGCTACCATTTTTAGAGCACTAACTACATGTGAGACCCAGAGAGCTTAGATAACTTGCCCAAGATCACTCAGTTCGTAAATGGTCATCACTGACTCATTCCACAAACATTCGCTGAGTACCTTCTTGGAGCTGGGGATTCGGCAGGGCCATGGGTTGAATAGTAGGGCCAACATTTGAATCCATTCCTATCTAACAAAGACTACACATTTCCACTTTATAGCCTAAGCAGCACTATCATCCACCTTTTCTTTTGAAATAGCTTATAAATAAAATCAAGTGTGATCTGAAAGGTTGCTGTAATGTGAAGTCCAGCAGCAGTAATAGATTAGAACTTCTGGAGACAACTAGAGAAAGAAAACGGTCTTGTTCTCTTGCCTCTGGGGGATGAGCACCTGGCACACCTCACTGGCAGGGGATCAGGGAATGGGAGTGGGCAACCAGGATGCAGACACCCATGTGCTGGCCCCGAGGACATGTCAAGGACCTCTGCAGGCTCAAGCAGGCTCTGAGAGAATGTTCAGGAGAAAGAGTGCACAACAACAGAGAGGAATTCCTTCGTGGCCTATTGCTCCTTTCAAAGCGAGACGTAATTCTGCACGCCATAGGCAAGGGATAGCGAAAGCACTCCAAAGGCTGGAGAAATTAGTGATAAACTAGGAATGGAAAAGATAGGATGCGGGAAAAAGAGAGCAAGGACACCCTAACATTTCTGTTTGTAAAGTCCCTGGCCCTCACCATCTGCAAAGCAACACACATCCACACAGCCCCAGCCCCCAGCAGTGCCTCCCACGCTCTCCCCCGCCCCAGGTCAGCGCTTGCTACTGCAGCTTCCAGAACCGCAGCACAGGCCCATGGCGCTGTCGTCACCTGTGTGTGCTGAGGGCTCTGTCACACCCACGGGGGTGACAGAGGAAACAGCAAGCAGCCCTGGAGCTCCCTTTTCTCATAACAGCCCCAGAGCCCTCAAGGGACAGAGAAGAACAAGGAAAGGGCATTTGACTACGAGCAGTGGGCAGGTAAAACATACCATGCCAGAGTTATAGGAGATCTGGACATTTAAGCCCAGAGAGGAGACGTGACTTCTGCAAGCTCAAGGGCGGGTAGGGGCTGGGCCAGCCTAGAACTCAGGCTCTGCCCTCTCCCTCCTCCCTTCTCTACTTAAACGAGAAGGGGGCTCTTCACAGAGCTGTTCTTCTTGACAATTCTCAGGATGGGAATGTGATGCTGAGATACAGGAATGGGAGGAAGGTCTCAGAGATGAGACCTCCACAAAGGCCAGATAGCTGGGAGAGGCCAGCTCTGCAGGACTTAAACCTCCCTCTCTGCCAATAAACTGCACAGGGATCATTAGCAGTTTTTTCACGCAATGAAGCCTTGCAGTAGCTGCGGTAGCTGGCCAAGTCAAAGATGAGTCACAGCTGTAGCCACCACTGCAAACAGGCTCTGCCTCGCCCAGCCCCAAGGTCCTTTCCTTGTCAGGCTGCAACTTCCCACCTGCTAGACACTAGCAGCCCTGGTATGACCTCGCCTGGGGCCATTCAAGGTCGGAAGGATATAAGGCAAGATTTGTAAGGCTTGATAAGTGGCACTTAGAGCATGCATGTTAGTTAGAATAAAGGTGAGCCCCACTTCAAAGACATCTAATTTGCAAAACCTGAACACAGTATATAGAAGAGGTTAGTTAGGAGTTCTGTTTGCATCAGGAAAGTTTATTCAGCTTTATAACAAGATTCACCACAGGGTTGGATAGAGAATGGCTGTTCTTAGTCTAGGCTGTAACACACAGCCTCGTTGACACCCCAGCACATGGCCACAGGCACTAGGAACCGGTTTCTCTATTCACAGCGGCCACCTGTGAATTATCCAGTTGGTGTAGTAGAAAATGGTGGAACCAGGTTGTAAAATCCATGACATATGAGCTTAGGGGCAGAGATAGGGGACAGGGCTATGTTACTGATTTGAAGGTTGGTTCATAGACAAGGTTCCTATGAACTACAGTACCTACACATTGCATGACCTTGCTTTCATGAGCCACCTCTCCTGCCTTTCCATTGTGGCAACAAAATTATTCAAAAGGCCCCATTTGTGGAGAGTGTGTTCTGAGAGATCAAGCCCTTTTCCTACTGTCCTCTAGTTTTGCTTTTGGAAAGGTTATCAATGTTAATCTCAAGCAAACCTAACTGCAAATGCCAGCTCAGCTATTTACTAGTTCACCTTGAGTCTCCTAAATGTTGTAGGTTTCAATGTGCTCATCTATCAAATGGGAATAACAATGCTTGCAATACTATTATAAGGAGCAGAGATAATATTTATAAAGCCTCACAGTATACAGAAGCCCACTAGAAGACAGTGGCTACTCGAATGATAGAGACCATTATTGTTCTTCAGCCACAGGTGGTGTGAGAGACAGGAGTTCTGAATGTTGACAGGAGCTCAGCTTAGGACACGGAGTATGGGAAGGGACATTTTAGGAGGCCGAGCCATTTCAATGGAACATTGTGTTTGGGTATCAGCAAAAAGTGAAAAAGATAAGAAGAGAAGCAGATCTGCTATTTCATCATAGCACAGTCTAATGGGAAAAGTTCTGAAAAAATTGTTGACAAGTGAATATGCCAGGCCACATGCTCTGCTGGACCTGGGCGCTTGTGAAATTATAACAAAGCAAGCATGCTTCGTTTTATACCCACCACGGGGAGGCATGAATTGTAGAAGTTATTAAAAGAATATCATAATCATGAAAAAGAATGAGAGAGGACTTTAAATTCATTCAGCCCAAACCTTCGTCTTACAGATATGAAACCTGAGGACAGAAGAATGGCGTCACCTCTCAGTCAGTGGCTGCCGAGCTGAGCCATGAAGAGTGGCTGCAAGCGGGGGAGGGTAGGTGGCGAAGTTCAGGACGTCATCCCTGGAGACAGCAGCCTGGCTGTGCTGGCTGCCCTGGAAGCTGACCTGCTTCTGAAGGCTGGCCTTTCTGGAAGGTGCCCCAGCGCACTTGGAGTGTGTTAACAGGGTGAGGAATTTCAGTCAGCTCTTTCCCTTCCATGGTATTGGTTCCACCGGGTGACTTCTTAAATGGAAAATACCTGAACTATGTCATTTCCCCCCTGCACATGCTTATGCTGTTCTTAAGATTCACTGTCTTTTTCCATCTTGTGGGATGCAAACCGTTTGGAGAAAACAGATTCTTTTTTTCCCTTAATTTAATTAACAGTCTAGCCAGGTTTCAGAGTGTTTCCTGACGTTAGAAATTACAGTGTCTTTTCCTTTTTTATGGTGGTAAGACATATGACACAAATTTATTTGCAATCCAATAAAATATTCCATCCTGCTTTAAGGATATAATTGACAATAAAAACACTACTTGAGCAGTAACATTCTAGTTGGGATAATATACTTGAAAGGTTAACTAGCAAATCAAGGCCATATGTGATTAAATGCTCTAGGAACTCAGAGGCAAAGATGGCTGACGTTTAATGTGGTCACAGAAGGCACCAGTGGAGAAGTTAAGTTTTAACCCAGCCTGGAAGGACGAGTGGTATTATTGCTGTATTGCTGTGAACCCTTGCAGGACAGGGACCATGGCTTATCATTCTTGGAAGTTTCTAAAGGGACCACATCTCTTTTGCCCAACTGTACCCTGCAATAAATGTTTGTTGAATTGAATTAATTGGTAGCTAAAGATAATAGCAGATGGCTTTCTAGGCTAAGGTACCAACATAAATCCACAGTGCAGAGAGAAAGCCCCTGTGTTAGGAAACCCCAGGAACAGTCTGGCTACAGGAAGTAGTGAGAATATCAGTGCCCCAGGTTGGACAGGCCCACTGAGGGCAAGATAAAAGGATTATACCCTATCCTAGCAATCAGAAGTCAAAGAAATATTTTTAGTCAGGGAGTAAACAGTATGAAATTAGCAGAAATAATGAATAAGAAGGATAGGAGATGTGATATTGTGATTTATAATAAGAAACGTATTTGGTCTTGGTCACCTGGATTCCTGGCACATGGCTCCTAAAACTCTTGGAATCTTTAAAGCGGTGAATGTCTTCTTGTATGCTAGTGAGAGGACGGATGGCTGGGGGCTCCTGGGAAGTCTCAGGATGAGAGAGTGGTTGCAAGTGGAGCCAACCACGTAATAAGAGGAACTTTCAGCCCTGCCCTTGCCCCTACCCCATTCCCCCTACTGGGGAGGGAAAAGGTGCTAAAGGTTGAGTTAATCACCAGTGGCCAATGATGTAATCAATCATGCCGACAGGATGAGGTCTCCATGTAAACCCAAAAGGACAGGGTTCAGAGAGCTTCCAGGTTGCTGAACACGAAGAGGTTCCTGGAGGGTGGCTTACCCAGAGAGAGCATGGAAGCTCTGTGCCCACTCCCATGTACCTTGCCCTATGCATCTCTTGCATCTGGTATTCACCTGGATCCTTTGCAATGTTATTTATAATAAATGGGTAAATGTAAGTAAAGTGTTTCTCTGCATCTGTGAACCTCTCAAGCAAATTAATAGAACCTGAGAGGGGTTCTTAGGAACCCCTGATTGACAGCCAGAAGTCAGAAGTCCGGGTCACAGCAGGGGATTGCTATTGGCACTGAGAGTGGGGGCAGTCTTGTGAGTCTAGGCCTGTATCTGATGCTATCTCCAGGTATATAGTGTCAGAATTGAACTGAATGACAGGACACCCAGTTGGTGTCTGATGAAGAATTGATTGGTGTACTGGGAAATCCACTTCCAGAGGTGGAGTGCTCTGTGTTGTGTTGACTGTGTAAGAGAAGAAAAGTATTAATCTCTTGCAGGAAAGTAAAAATGGGAAACACTTTAGCTTTGTAGCTAAGCCCAAAGGCTTCGACTTGGACATCCTGGGTTTAAACCCCAACTCGGTTGTTTCCAAGATGAGTCAATCTTGAGCTCAACTTCTCCAAGCCTCAGTTTTCTTACATATGGTCTAAAAATAATAATAGTACCTACTTCATAGGATTGCTGTGAGAACTAAATAAGATAATTCATGAAAAGTGTTTAGTGAGTATAATGCCTGGCACTCAGTAAGCCCTCAATTCACAACTATAGAGAAAGCCACCAAAGCAAGGAAAAACTTGTTTTCAACCTACCAAACATTTCATTAGTGCACTATTCAGGCAGGCTGCACAGTTTATGTGGTCTAGTTTGTAAATTAAGTTATATCTTGTCCTTTGTAATTGTCCAGCCATAACTTTCATACTCTAGGTGGGCAATCTGTTAAGCAGCTAAAACAGGGATTTCAATTCTCGTGCCACCTCACCCCTTATTCTCGCCACCCCAACACACTACTTCCAGGACTGAATTGGAAAGAACCAAAGAACTTTTCGAGAAAGACTAAAAATTCAACTTAGCCCCTTCTTTGCTGGCTTCACCGGTGGTGTTACATCCAAGATTACAGGTTCCTAACTTAAAGAAACGCAGGAGCTCAGAGCTGTTGTGGGAGGCTCACAATTCAGGCATTGTTTAAAAACTAAAAGTTACATAGGGTGTCTTATGTGTGTGCCTAAAATGTGCTCAAATTCTGTTCTGATTAATAAATTACAAATTCATTGTCAAATGTTACTGATTTATAATGTTTTACCATCGTTTATTTTCTCAATATGCAGATGTTAAACATACCACTGTTGCCACGTGGGGGTCCTCAATATCTTTTGACATTCTAAAACAGACTGAGTGTGGTCATCAGGAAAAAATATAGGTGTGGTAAGAATAAAATTATACATCACCTGTCTTTAGGTAATACAGAGCTGTGTGCCTAGGTCCAAAACAGTAAGAGCCTTAAAAATAACGCAGTGATTGAAGCTATTAAAATAACCAGCAAGGTGTCAGAGATGGTCTTTTGCTTCGATCCCAAGATGCTGGGGAAGATTTTCAAGGGCAAGAAAAAATTTGAAATAGGAAAAGGTTTTTTTCGCCTCCCCTGCCCCCACAAATCATGTTAGTACATAAAGGGATAGAATCCTCTACGTGCAAATCCCAGAATTTTCATCCAGAGAGGAGTCGGCCAAGAGAAATCAGACTGTGACCATGATTAAACGTTTATAGTGCTTCCAAGCAGCTCTCACCTGTCCTGCCATTCAGGAGAATCGGCTTTCCCTCCAGCTCCCCTCGCATGGGGACAACTGTGATCTTGTACTCCGTCCCGGGCTGCAGACCTGGAACCAAGCAGCCAGGCTGGGTGTGAGCGCAGGCTCAGGCACCCTGCCCCCAGCCAGCCCCTCCCACGGTTTCTCCTCTGAGGGGCGAGGGGTGTGAGCGCAGCCCACAGCACAGTGGAAGGTGAGCCCCCACTTAGGGCCCATCGGCCAGGGTGGGGGAGGGGTCGGAGCAGAGGAGATAACTACAATGTTGCTCCCGTTCTTTGCTGGGCCACCTAACAGTGAAGTCCCAATTTTATTTATTGCTCCAAATGTTTTCCTCATTGTAATAATTAGCCTGGATTTTATTTATTTATTTATTTTGAGACAGAGTCTCACTCTGTTGCCTAGGCTAGAGTGAGTGCCATGGCCTCAGCCTCACTCACAGCAACCTCAAACTCCTGGGCTCAAGCAATCCTTCTACCTCAGCCTCCTGAGTAACTGGGACTATAGGCATGCACCACCATGCCTGGCTAATTTCTTTTCCTATATATTTTTAGTTGTCCAGCTAATTTGTTTCCATTTTTAGTAGAAACAGGGTCTCGTTCTTGCTCGGGCTGGTCTCGAACTCCAGAGGTCAAGTGATCCTCCGGTCTTGGCCTTCCAGAGTGCTAGGATTACAGGCAGGAGCCACCTCACCCAGCCAAGCCTGGATTTCTTTCCTTTTTTTTTTTTAAGTTATTTCTCTGTAGAAGCAATATGAACGACTGTTCCCCATTGCGCAGATATTCAGACTCTGGTAGCAGAATGCACGCGAAGAGCAGCACGTGTGAGGCACACAGCCTCACTCTCCACTCTGCAACATCGAGAACCCCAAATGTTCTCCCAAGACGGAATTCAGGGGGTAGACCGCACAACTCGGCCCCAGAGGAGAATTTACCCTGAAACTATTAAGACTCAGGGCCCTTCACTTTCCTGAGCCCCTTCTAAGGTCCCGTGCCTGCTTGGCTATTCACGATTAGATATTATTTTTCCTTAAAAGGGCCCCGGAGACTGTATGAACTCCAAGCATTGTAAAACTCGATCCGTCCTGCAGCCCTCTGTCCTCACGGCCGTGTGAGCTCCAGCTCTGGGCCGCATCAGCTGAGGCAGCAGGACAGGGAGCCCCACCCTGGGCTCCTGACCCACCCTTCTGTGCATTGCGCTCGACAAACCGATCTCAAAGTCCCTCCCCCTCCCACACCCATGCACGCAAGTTCCTCCAGAAGGAAAGTCTGTGCCCCATCGAGACCACCTGAGACAAGGACGGGCCTTCAAGAGGGTTAGCTGACTTGGAGAACGTCTCAGAAGTGTAATCTGCTAACAAGGGCCCTGGGATTCAGCTCTGACGCTGGAGCAGAGTGTGCAGGCCTCCAGGGCGGGCTCACGAATGGGAGTTTCAGGGGTCAGGGGTCAAAGGTGATTCCTTAGGCCCCAGGACCCTCTGTGTACACTTAAGCAGGGCAGAGCTGGCAGCTTTTGAACACACTGCCCCCATCTCAGCATCCATAGCAAACATCTCACATCCTCCGTGTTGGCTCTTACCAGTGATGTCATATCGGCTCTTCGGATCACTGCTCTTGGGCACAATGACCTCAGCCACCTCCTGCCCTGTCATGGGGCCATACTGCAGCTTGTAGTAGTCCACCTCTGTTGAGGGGTTCTCCCACTCCACATCAAGGGAGTTCTCGGTCTCGTCTGTCACCCAAGCAGTGCCAAGCACAGCAAGATCTAGAGCGGGGGCAGGGAGGCGAGAGAAAGCAGTGAAGAGCAGAAGCCCCGAAGGTCTGGGCCAGGCCACTGGCTACAAGTCAGCTCCCTTTCTTGACACACTGAGAGCTGGCTCCGCCCAGGACACAGTCCTTAACAGGTGTCTTAGAGCTACCAAAGTGAGTTTCCATGGAGGGCAGACTGTCTTCTGCGAAGGCCTCCACTCGCCCTCTCATCAGGCGCCACACGGCCCTCCTTGTCCCACGCCGACTTTGCTCAAGCCCAGGCTGCACCTCTCAGGCGGCCGCCCAAGCCACTCAGCCCAGGTCTCAGACTGCTCTGGACCGAATGCCCGCCCTCGGCCGCAGAGGCCCTGCCCTCAAGATGACCTCAGGATGAGAAGCGCAGGTCCTTCCATGCAAAGTTAAGGAAAATGCACTGCAAATTTTCTGGAGTACAACACTGGTGATATAACACAACCAGCTCCTTCCTCCATCTCCCAACTTACAGCCCCTGCCTCTCAAACTCCCCTCTAAGCATGAACCCTAGGCAAACTATAAAGTAGATGAATTTTAATGTGGTCCTTCTCAGTATCCTTCCTGCACCTTCTACCACATTTTAGCACTTCCAGCAGGTACCTGGCATTCTCATGCTGCCCAGTCTACCTGCCCGTGAAGGAGGAGAGTTGCCGCATACATTTATTCATAGTAACATATTAACAGCTTAGTGGTGAATACAAAGGAATGGATCAATGAATATGGCTCTAAGGGGAGAGCCTTTTCTAAGGGGGGTGGGAGGGTTGAGGTCTTCTGGGAACACTGTGAATTCCAACAGCCATGCCCCAGGCGGATGGAGCCTGGCCTTGTAAGTTTGTAACAAGGAAGACAAGTGCCCCAATTCTCAGGCTTGCCCCTTCCTCGGTCACAACCCCACCTGTGCCTCCTCGGAGGTCTTTCCCTCAGGTCTCGGACCCCTTGTCAGGATGAGGACAGAGAATTTGTGCATCAGGTAGGGTGTGCACTCAGTGACCTTGAGGCCCCTTGGCTCTGAACGCCCTTGACTCGCTCTGCTGCAGACACAGAGGCTCCTGGGGCCTTTCCTCTGAAGCATATCCTCTCACCCACTGGCTTCCATCTGCCAGCCTCCAGGCTCTGATTTTAGATTTCCTTCAAAGACGGAATCCCCTGAGGGACAGGTCAACAGGTGAGTAATGGAAGTGACTCAAGGTCATAGAAGTGGTCCTGCAAGGCTTTGGAGAATTGGACGGATGCACAAATGAAAAAGCAAGGACATGATGAAAACGTTCAAGATTATGATGGGGATAAGTGTCTCTCTCATCTGAGGCTCCCCCAAGGAGCAAGTAAGATTGGGTTTAACTTGAATCAGATTAGATAGGAAGACAAACTTCCCACTTGCCGGGTTGCACAAGTCCTGAGAGCAGGACGCATGGGCGTTGCTAAGACTTTCAGGACAGATGCCTCCGTCCCTCGCTGGGAGGCTCCAGGCGCCATCCTGGCCGGACTGCTCCTCCTTTACCAAGCACAGCTGTAGCTGCCTCTGCTCTGCCCTCTTCCTAGACAAGAGTCGCTAAGATCCCCACCCACAGAATCCCCCCACTTCTTGACAGCATCCAATCCAAAGCACATCCTTGCTCCTTAAACCTTCCCCCAATCACCTAACACAGGCCCAAATTCTATAACCAGGCCTTCCGAACACCCTCTACAGCTCCCCATAGTGTGCAGCCTCCATGCTAAAACAACTGAGAACCGAAGGTGTTCAATACAGGAGTTTTGAAGGTGTTCAATACAGGTCTGTTCCTAGGCGTCACTGGCTGGAGGGCATTGTCAAAGGCGATCACAAACTGTGCCCTTGGGACGCCAAGTCTCTCATCCCTTTCCAACACTGACCCAGCCCTAGCCCCACCCTATTCCCACCACCAAAAAGGACAGGCAGCCTGACATTTCTGCAAAGACAACTGCATGCCAAAGTCCCACCCATCTGGATGTCCCTGGATCCTTCCCCAGGAGTTTAGGGCAGGATGGAGGCAGTGCGTTTTTATCAGCACCTAAAACAGTGCCTGGTACGTGGTAGGCTCAGTAAAAATGTGTTAGGGCGAAGGAATGAATCAGAGTCACTCACCCTACAGGTTTCTCCAAATCCTTCAGGATCTAAGTTCTTTAAGAACTTTCATGAGGAAACAAGAATTTCTAAAGAGTAAGCAGTGTGCTTATCCCTTCCAAACATTTTGGTGGCATTGGATGGTACCAGAGACTCTGTTCCCCCAGATCCAGCCTCCACCACCCTCCATCCCACTCTGCATGGCAGGTTATGACTCCTGTGAACGAGTCGGCCAGGTGCCCTGGCCCTCTGGCTTCTGCGTTCCCAGCAGATCAGAGCACAGAGAGAGAGTTTGGGCAACTGATCTTCACTCCCTCCCTGTGGGGACACGGTAGACTGCCTGCATCCCCCTACTAAAGTCACCCCCTCAGGCAGCCCTTTCGTGCAGCCCCCTCTGAATCCAAGTGCCATCATCTACGCCTTGCCCCTCCAGGCTGGGGTGTATCCCCACTGCCGCTGGTCCACTGTCTCACCACCCAAACCCCACCCACACCTTTGTAAACAACCTCTGCTTTAAACTTTCTACAGTTACGCCATGCGTGTCTGTCTTTCCTGCTGGGAAGAATCTAACCAACCCGGGTGGTTCCAGCAGTCTCACCCATGCCAACCTGAGCTCGCCGAATGGCCTCGGAGGCTCAGTGCGGGGCTGGGGCGCTGGAGTACCCTTTGGCTGCTGGCGTCGGGGTGCAGACCTTACTAATCTCAGGGACAGAGAGGACTCCTTGGGCCCCAATCCAGCAGGTTGCCATCCCTGGCTTGAAGGACCCAGTAATCATGAAGCAGGGATAGGGCAGGGAGAACCGGGACTCTTCCCCGGAACTAGACCGCAGCAGCTCTGGTTTTCAAACCCCAAATCAGGGCAATGGCCTGACCAGTCGAGGGTGTTTGTGGGGACAACGGGAGAAAGCATTTAACATGGGGCCTCCTGAGGGAAACCTGGGCATCTGGCTGCTCCTCACCTGTAGTGGCCACCAGATGCTGTGGACTGCTGGGAACTTCTTTCTTCACGTTGCGCAGGGTGACTACGTACTTGGTTCCAGGCAGCAAACCGGGGATCTCATAGCTGTGCTGCTCCTTGGGCACTTGGACCTGCTTCCCGGAGAGCTCCTTCCCCAGGGGGTAGTAGCTGAGCAGGTAGTGGTCCACCTCGCTGGCGGGCTCCCAGCTCACCAGCAGGGACTCCTCTGTGCTCCGGAGCAGCTGCAGGCCCTGCGGGGCCACCACTGCAGGCAGAACAGGGACGGGTGGACAGCGTGAGGAGGGAGGGAGGCTGGAGTCCTCGCCAAGGAGCGTGCACCCAGCGGGACAGCTCAGCACCGTGACCGCGAGGGGGTGCAGGCCAGCGTGAGGCACCGTTCGGGATCGCCCGGAAGTGCTTATGTGGTGGGGAGTTAACACACACACACACGCACACACACACGCGCACACACGCGCACACACACGCGCGCGCGCACACATGCACACACACGCACACACGCACACGCACACACACACGCGCGCACGCACACACACGCGCGCACACACACGCGCACGCACGCACGCACACACGCACACACACGCGCACGCACGCACACACGCACGCACACACGCACACATGCACACACGCGCGCGCGCGCACGCGCACACACGCGCGCACGCACACACGCGCGCGCACACACACGCGCACTCACACGCGCGCACACACGCACTCGCACACGCACTCACACGCGCACGCGCACTCGCACGCGCACGCGCACGCACACACGCACACGCACGCACGCACAC
>VSMD01034833.1:0-16418 GCA_008750895.1 Mirza zaza
TGTCATTTAGTTCAAAGAATCTTTTGATTTCCATCTTGATTTCCTCATTTATGAAGTGATCATTCAGCAGAAGGTTGTTTAGTTTCCATGACTTTGTGTAGAAATGAAAACTCTTGTTAGGATTGATTCTACATTTATTCCATTGTGGTCTGAAAAGATACATGGTATAATTTCTATTTTTTAAAATTGTTTGAGACATGCTTTGAGTTCTAGGATATGGTCAATCTTAGAGAATGACCCACGACTTGATGAGAAGAATGTATATTCAGTGGTTTTTGGGTAGAATGTCCTGTAAATGTCAGTCATGCCTATTTGTTCTAGGGTTTTGTTTAAGTCCATTGTTTCTTTGTTGATTTTCTGTTTGGAGGATCTGTCCTGTGTTGTCATGGGGTGTTAAAGTCTCCGACTATTATGGTGTTGTTGTTTATCCATTTGTTTAGATCAAGTACAGTTTGCTTTATGAATCTGGGTGCACCAAGGTTGGGTGCATATATATTTAAAATTGTTATGTCTTCTTGTTGAACTGTACTCGTCACCATTATATAGTGACCTTCTTTTGTTGATTTAAAAGCTAAGTTATCTGTAATCAGCACTGCCACGCCAGCTTTCTTTTGGCTTCCGTTTGCTTGAAATATCGTTCTCCACCCCTTTACCTTTAGTCTAACTGCATCCTTGCAGGTTAAATGTGTTTCCTGAAGGCAGCAGATATTTGGCTTGTGTTTTTTTCTATCCATTTGGCCAGCCTATGTCTCTTGAGTGGGGAGTTCAAGCCATTCACATTTATTGAGATAACTGATAGGTGGGGCAGATTTCTGTTCATTATGTTGGGTTGAACATTGTTGCTTTGTTTTCTCTCTTGAGCCATTGTGGTATCTGGGCTTTGATCTTTAGCTTTGAGTAGATTTATATTTGTGAGTGTTTATTGTGCTGATCCATGGGCAACACTGTTTTGAGACCTCTACAGGGAGAACTATGAAACACTCAAGAAAGAAATAGCAAAAGATGTAAACAGGAGGAAGAATATACCATCCTCATGGGTCGGCAGAATCAACATTGTTAAAATGTCTATACTAACCAAAGTGACCTACAGAGTCAATGCAATCCCTATTAAAATACCATCATCATTTTTCACAGATATAAAAAAAATAGTTTTATGCTTCATATGGAACCAGAGAAGACCCCGTATAGCAAAATCAACCCTAGGCAATAAAAATGAAATAGGAGGTATCAATTTACCACACTTCAAACTATACTACAAGGCTATAGTCATTAAAACAGCCTGGGACTGGCACAAGAACAAGGACATTGACCAGTGGAACAGAACAGAGAACCCAGATATAAAATCATCCTCATATAGCCAACTAATCTTTGACAAAGGAGACAAAAACATACACTGGGGAAAAGAATCCTTATTCAATAAATGGTGCTGGGAAAACTGGATAGCCATATGTAGAATACTGAAACAGGACCCACACTTTTCACCTTTCACAAAAATCAACTCACGCTGGGTAAGAGACTTAAACCTTAGGTGTGAAACTATTAGAATTCTAGAGGGAAACGTTGGAAATACTCTTCTAGACATTGGCCTAGGAAAAGAATTTATGAAGAAGACCCCTAAGGCAATCACAGCAGCAACAAAAATAAATAAATGGGACCTGATAAAATTAAAAAGCTTCTGCACAGCCAAAGAAACTGTCAAGAGAACAAACAGACAACCTACAGAATGGGAGAAAATTTTTGCAAGCTACACATCCGATAAAGGGCTGATAACTAGAATCTATTTAGAACTCAGGAAAATCAGCAAGAAAAAATCAAACAACCCTATCAAAAAATAGGCAAAGGACATGAACAGAAACTTCTCAAAAGAAGACAGAATAATGGCTAACAAACATGAAAAAATGTTCAACATCTCTAATCATCAGGGAAATGCAAATCAAAACCACAATGAGATATCACTTAACTCCAGTGAGAATGGCCTTTATCAAAAAGTCCCCAAACAATAAATGTTGGTGTGGATACAGAGAGACAGGAATACTTCTATGCTGCTGGTGGGACTGCAAACTAGTTCAACTCCTGTGGAGAGCAATATGGAGATACCTTAAAGTGATACAAGTAGATCTACCATTTGTTCCAGCAATTCCACTTCTGGGCATCTACCCAAAAGATCAAAAGTCACTTTATGAAAAAGACACCTGCACTCGAATATTTATAGCAGCACAATTCACGATTGCAAAATTGTGGAAACAACCCAAGTGCCCATCAATTCATGAGTAGATTAATAAAATGTGGTATATGTATACCATGGAGTACTACTCAGCTTTAAGTAACAACGGTGATATAGTACCTCTGGTATTTTCCTGGATAGAGCTGGAACCCATTCTATTAAGTGAAGTATCTCAAGAATGGAGAAACAAGCACCACATGTACTCACCAGCAAATTGGTATTAACAGATCAACACCTAAGTGGACATATAGGAAAAACATTTATCGGGTGTGGGGTGGGTGGGAGGAGGGGGGAGGGGATGAGTATATACAAACATAATGAGTGAGATGTGCAACGTTTGGGAGATGGTCAGGCTTGAAGCTCTGACTCAAGGGGGAAGGGAGTATGGGCAATAGATGTAACCTTAACATTTGTACCACCATAATATGCTGAAATTAAAAAAAGAAAAAAGTATATATTTGCTTGATATATTAATATATTTAAGTAAATGAATAGTTAAATAAACTAAGATAATAACTGGTTTTATAATATTTTGAGATATGATATGTTTTGCGGACAGCATTCATTTTTCTTTAATTCTCAGATTTATTTATCTATTCCCCTAAACTATTTCTTACTAATTTTCTTTAGTGAAAATTATGTTTATTTTTAGTAGTAATATCTTTTTTAAAAAACTGAATATTATGCATCAAGGTGAATTAAGCAGTAATGAAAATACCAGAGCCAATTTTCTGGAAATCCATTTTTTTCCTAATACCTCTATTTTACTGTACTTTGTTGGAAGTTTTCTGAACTACTTCTCAGTATTATGAAGTGTGGATAGTGATAAAGATGTTTAAAATGTATTATTAAAACAAAAAATAAGGGTGATGTTATAGCAGCACCACATCACCTCCATGCTCAAAACTCTCCAATGTCTCCCTATTTCTCTCTATAAGTATAAAAATTACAATGATATCATTAATTCTCTCTGAATTTGAGCCCACACTAATAATTCAACTTACCTCCATTTCTCTTTCTCAGACATATGTTTCCAGTTCTGGTAAAGCTGAGCTCCTCAGTTCTCTACTTACCTTCTTCATTTTACCTTGTTAAGAACTTGGACATTGGCCTAGAATGTTTGTCTTTATTCTGGTTCTAAGAGTCTGTGTGCCAGGTTTTTATCTGAAAAATGAAGAATGAAGTCTCATTTTACATGCTTTTGTGAGGAATTAATGTGAAAAAGGACTTAGCCATGTGCCAAGCATAGTATAAGTATAAAACATGGCACCAATTTATCATCATTATCATAATCATTTCAGAAATTTGCTCATCTTGTTTCCCACTCCTGGAATGACTTTTCCTCTTTTCCTGCTCCTACAACCATGTGAATTCATGACTTTTGCTCTCTGCTTCCTCATCAACACAATAATCCAGTTCCAATAATTCTCCTGTGCCTTTGTGCTCCTCTGTGACCCCTGCCAATACCCCATACTATTTACTATTTATACACTGTCTTTTTATATTTGCTACTATTTCATGTTTTCTAATTATTTTTCTAACAACGCTAAAAGCCTTTGAGGAAATAGACTGTTATTTTTCTCTTACAGGCTAAAATGCAATACTGAGTCCATATTCAATGATTGACAGACTGAATGTGGAATTTCTCCAGAAATTATAGTTAAAATCATCTAAATTACCCAAGACAATTTTCACAAAATTTTAATGACCATTTAAATTTGTATGAACTATAAATAATTAATACATTAAAATTATTCAGGGAATTTTAATTGAATCTCATATGCCATTTTTACATATCATTTGTATAATTATAAATGTTCCCTACTTTTATTACTAACAATAACATGTAAATATTATTACAAAGTTATAAGAAACAACATGATCTGCAATTTCATTTTCAAACAGCAGAAGGGGTATCAATAATTATGCTATTAAGTCATCTATCACTAGTTAATACATTAATTGAAGCATATGTGTACCTTTTAGCTTTACTCAACATTTTTCCCTTTCATAATTGATAACTAATTTGTAGATGCTTTAAAAAGCCACTTTATAGGAGTAATTTTAGTAATTTCATCAATTCTTATTTTGGTAAAGTCCAACTATACTATTGTAAATTATAAAAAAATCTTTGTCAATATTTTTAATTCATTACAATAGTTATACTAATCTCGTCTTATAATATTTTATGATAGAAGTTTATAAACTTGTGTATGATTTGCAAGCACATTTTGAAGAGATAACCTGAAAATTTGTCTTCTAATAATCACACATAGTCTATTTTTCAATTTTCTCTCTGAGGCTGGGTTTTATTTAGTTACTATGTAATGTGGCAATGCCACATTAAATACTTGAAATTTTAATTTTTATTGTATGTTGAATTAAAAGTGTTTGGTTTATGTATGCAAACTAATTTATTGATATTTTATTTAATTATTATGGAAGTATAATTTCCCTAACCATTTCTTTGAAATAATGTCATTTAAAATAATTTTGATTTAATGTGATAATTAATGTATGTTAGAACAAATATCTGAGTAGAAATCATCCCTGATTATATTTTCATTATAGTTTTCATTACTACATATTGCAATTGTGCAAACGTCTGAGATTTTCTGGCTTGGACCAGGAGATGTTGGCACTATTCACTATAAGAGAGAATCATGGAAAAGCATCATACTGGAAGGAGAAAATAAAAGGGTCCAAATGGGAATTGCAGAGATTGATATGCATGTTTAGGTTTGGGAAAATGATGATGTAACTTGTAAGAATGTGCTTTTTATGATAAGGCTACAGAGATAGTAGCAGTGAACTTTTGAAAAAAATTAAAAACAGTGGGGAAAAATACAATGGACATTTTGAGTAGAATTAATCACATTTATAAATATCCAGAATGTTGTGTTATGGAATGCCAATAGTTTCATTATGTTTGGAATATCAGAGTGAATTTGCTAATGAAGAACAATGAGTCTAGAAAGATAGGATGGTAATAGATTGTGATGTCTGATGAGCATGGTATGAATTTAGGATTTCATGAATTCAATTCTTCATTCAACAAATATTTAGGGAGGTGGTCTACTGTATGCCATGCACTATGGTACAGGTTGGAAACACAACAAAAATGTTTAATATGTTGAATCATATGAAACTGCTGAAAGGTTTTTGTTTTGTGTTATTTGTTCTGTTCAAAAACAGTAGAATTGCAGTAGTTTAGTGTAGTTTAAAATAATAATAGGGAGTCAGTAGAGGATTTTAAGCATAAATGTGACAATTAAAGCAAGGCCATTGAAAACAAATATGATATATATATATATATATATATATATATATATATATATATCATGCTAGCTGAAAATATCATTAAACTTTTTCTTTATCAAAAGAAATTTTACCCTCTTCCCACTTTAGAAATAACACAGTTATTGTAGAAGAGGCCAGGAAAGATAAAGGAAAGCAAACATAGGAAACATTAAAATGATTTTAAGTCAATCCTTTCAATAACTGCATGACAACAAATAAGTAAACCTAATGAACTTTCAGTGAAACTTAAAAAAAACCAAACTAATTAACAAAGAGAAAGAAGAAAGAGATGAATTCATTTTATTTATTTATTTTAAATTCCTTATTTTTTTTATTTCAGCATATTATGGGGTTACAGATGTTAAGGTTACATATATTGCCCATGCCCCCCTCCCCCCTCGAGTCAGGCGTGACCATCCCCCAAATGTTGCACATCTCACTCATTATGTTTGTATATACCATCCCCTCCTCCCCCCTCCCACTTGCCAGACACCCCATAAATGTTATTTCCATTAAATATTATAGAAATTCAAAAGTAGATGAATAAAAGGATATCAATATGAGATTATGTTTGCAAATCAAATGAAAAAATCATATTTAATATTAAAGAAATTATAACATCATACTGATAGATTTTGAAAAGACATATGATAAAATTCAGCAGCCATTTCTTATAAAAATTTAAATAAATCATGAATTTAATGAATTATAAATATAAAAATTATAAATACAAATATGAACACCATTTACCAAAATTTATAGTAAATATCTAAAGATATCTAACATCTTTAACAGTGAGATGGGATTAACCAGATATCAGAACATATTATGAAGCCTTGGAAATCAAATCAATATGGTTTTGTCCTAACCCAGATAGACAAATATGTCAAATCTAATAAGGAGAAAATCCAGAAATAGATTTCCGTATATAAGAATCTAATGTATGCCAAAGTTGTTATTTTCAACTTATTGGTGAAAGGTTAAATTATTTGAAATAGTACTATGAAAAATGTTATCTAGGAAACAACATAAAATTGAACATATTTCCTCTATGAAATTATAAATTCTCTATAGATAAAGGATTTTTTAAGTCAAGTTTGGTGTGTTGTAGTTGCCTCATATTGACTCATGAGAGACAAGCTTTACCTTTCCAGTAATTTTACCAAGGCACTTGTAAAACAAAGTAATTATTAAAAATTAAATTATAAAAACTTACAATTAAATACATAAATTTAAAAGCAAAGGTAATACTCTAAATAGGCATAAACTCTACATTTTCCAATTATTTTACTACATTTTCTATTATCTGTACTCTTAAAGTTATTTATATTTATTGAACCAATATTGTGGAAATATTATATACAGGTATGTTACTGCAAATCAACTCTGTATTCAGTGACATCGTATGCATAGTCTGTAATCAGCAATTGAGAGTGTTTATGCCATGGAAACTAGAATATGATACAAACCAGGTTCTTAAAATTAAAAAAAAAAAAAAAACTATAAAGGGAGCTGGTTTTTAAATGTCTCTCAGCAGATCACTTCTGATTTTGAGGGAGGAGAATGAAAGGGGAGATAAATGTTAAAAAATTATAAGAAATTTAGGCCTTCTAGTGGTGGTAGTTAATTTCATGCACCAAGAAGGAAACATAAAAGTAAATTAAAAATTACTTGTATGTCATAATTTAAATATTTTGTGAAATAGATGACATAAATAAAATCAATAGAGAAACTAACTGAAAAACTAATTCCAAAAATGAAGAAAAGCAGGTATTTACTCTCTGACATATTTTAACAGCACTTAATGATGTGAAAGAGATAAATTGCACAGAAAAAATGAACAGATAAAAATATGAAATTCAAGCAAAAGAATTAAATGAATACTAAGATATTTATTAAATCAAGGAAATATAATAATTCTAAACATGAGAAAATTAATAACTAGTATTAAAAAAATAGAAACCATCATTTGAGATATTTGTTTATCCACAAAAAGATTATCCAGAATTTGTTTTATCCTTAATTTTGTGTTTTCTACCAAGAAAAAGATATTTTTGAATGCAAAAGAGATACCTTTATTCAAATTGTGTCACAAGAAAAGTCCCTAAACAGTATATGTTTTTATGATAGGACTTCAGAGACAATACCGGTGGACTTTTGAGCTATTTCAATTTGTTCTCACCTAACTAGGCTTGCATTTCAGTTTCTGTGCCCCTTGTTCACTCTAGGCATTGAGGGGTCAAGCCTTTTAATCTCCTCAGAACTTGGGGATCACTCCTAAATTCTTAGCTAGGCTATGGTTTCACATTTATTTTCTTTCTAATTTATTAAAAACTTTTTTTTAGTGGGCTCTCAAAAATATTCATAAAACAAAGTATTGAATACTAGGTAACTAAAGTAAGATCCTAAGACATTATATTTACTTCTACAAAAATATTAAGAGTTACAAATGAATTAAATTTATACAAACTGATGAAAATGAATTATTGAACTTACAGTGACTTTTATCAGTGAAAGTCTAAAAATTATTAATAGTGACTAGTAGTGATTGCTGTTGCATTATTTACCACATAGCTTCCTTGACTCTGTTCTCTACAGGTTGATGCAGTCACAAGTCCTTCCCGAATCAAAGGGAGGTGGATAGTTCCTGCCCTTGGGTGGGAGGAACATCAAAGAATTTGAAATCTTTTTCTTTTAAATATTGTCTAGTGATATTATGACATGATTTAAATATAGTCTGTCTTCTATTAGCATCTCCACAGACATATTTTTAATCAGATTTTTTCCATTTACACTTTAAGGAGTATTTTTAGAGCATATTCAATTTTTTAAAAAGAAAAGCTCTAGAGAGAATTAATGTAAATTAATGAATGATTAAATGAATAGAGGGTATGATGACATTGCTGTTTATATAATTAATAAAAACAAGTAATGAATCATGTACAAGTACAACTTATTACTTAGATGTGAGAAGTGTGGTTAGCTTCATGACTCTCCAGGTCCTAGAAATATTGTATTTCTTTCTTTTTTAATTATTATTTTTTTTATTTTAGCATATTATGGGGGTACAAGTGTTAAGGTTACATATATTGCCCATGCCACCCCCCCTTGAGTCAGAGCTTCAAGCGTGTCCATCCCCCAAATGTTGCACATCTCATTCATTGTGTTTGTATATACCCGTCCCCGCCTCCCTTCTCCCACCAGACGACACCCGATAAATGTTATTCCTATGTGTCCACTTAGGTGTTGATCCCTTAATACTAATTTTCTGGTGAGTACATGTGGTGCTTGTTTTTCCATTCTTGAGATACTTCACTTAGTAGAATGGGTTCCAGCTCTATCCAGGAAAATACGAGAGGTACTATATCACCATTGTTTCTTAAAGCTGAATAGTACTCCATGGTATGCATATACTACATTTTATTAATCCACTCATGAATTGATGGGCACTTGGGTTGTTTCCACAGCTTTGCAATTGTGAATTTCTTTATTTTCCTAAATCAAATTCAGTCTGTCTCCAAGGCTCCAGACCTTGAAAAATCCAATTAGTAACTTAGGTTATTTCCTCCCATATTCTCCTCCTTTCTCTTCACTTCTAAGAAGGGAAAGATATAAATTCCTTTTTATTTCATGTAACATTTTAATAGTTTTTTTTCCTTAAGTAGTCTCTTGTTGATTAACTCCCCTCCTATCTGTTTATCCTAGCAGTTTATCAAACTGTTCCTTCTAACAATCATAGTGCTTTTCTTAAGAGGAATTCTGATGAATAAAATTTACTGTACCTCTTTATACAACTGGAAATAATTTCCCCTACAATTAGATAAATTACATCACCCGACAAAAAAGTAATTCAGTCTTACTTTATATTTTTTATTATGATGAAAACTTTCAAATATGTGTATGATTTCTAAGATTGTCTTAACATTTTGCTTATATGTACCTTGTTTTTTGCATCTAATATTTTCAGATTATTTCTACAAATAAAAGCAACTTTGTAAGAATAAATTGACCTTAAGAATTGAATAAATAGGGGTAGTTTTATAATTATATCATTAATTCATAACTTGAAACACTGCATACATAATTTGACAATTAACCACATAATAACCTGTCTTTGACATAATAAGAGATTTAAAGCTGTTATTGCTAGATAAATCGAGAAGTTTTCTTAAAAAGACATAATTAAAGGTACATATAATATCTCCTAAGAATTAAAACTGTCCAATGATCTAGGGATGTTTGATTCCACTTGAAGTCTATGGTAGGTCTAGTTGTTGGTAAGACTGTAGAATTAATCTAAACTTTCTATCTTGACTGATTTTATTTTGGGTAGATTAGAAGAATATTTACTGACAAGGTATCATATAAGAAAAGAGTGTTTTCCTGGCTATAGAGTATAGTTTAATATTTCTCTCTGGGTTCACTCTATTGATGAATATGGGAATGGTGGGATAAATATGATTATATTCAGAGCATTATATATTATAATGTAAGAGTCTAATTTATATATTTTGTTGTTTTACAGAGTGTTATAGACTGTTTTTGGTTTGAACTTGTTCAATTTCTCTTATGCTTATAGTTAGAATGTTAATTTTATTTGTACTTCCTACCCTATTAGTTGAGATCAAAATTGTATATGTTTGGGAAAATCAGTTTGTTTAATTAGTGGATAATTTATTTGATTAACTTTCATTTATCCATTGCCAACATCATTTCAGAAATATTACTCTTCCCATCATTTACGATTGATTAATTTTGGTTTTGTATAAGTTTCTCCCTTAACATTATGAATCTTCATCTTTTCTTACAGTGACAGAAGTTGAAAATTATTATGCCTAAAATTATATAAAAATGAAAATATACACATATAGAAGGTATATAAAAATATAAATGATACCAACATAGAAAATATGTTGTCTAGAATGAAGCACATAGTCAAGGTTATCTGCTAATTAAGATGTGAAGCACGAGGTTTGTCTTTGGCGTTTTTACTCACCTTGTGAATTTTCTTCTTCACTGTATTATGTAAGGCTCTTATTTCCTCAATCAGAAATTTTTCTTCCTTCTCTCTGTTTCTCTTTCTTTTCCGTAACTCCCTTCTTTCTTCCTACTGTTCTTTCTTTCTGTCCTTCTATCTTTACTTGTAGCCTATCAGGATTTAGAAAAGTTTGAAGGTGGCAGCTATTGGGAAGATAATATTATTGATACTAAAATCTCTCTTTTTAGAAAAAGAGGTTAATTAATTAAAAATCTATGGTGAGTAAAAGTCTATTTTGGGGATTATATGTGAAAGCAAACCTATAAGAAGTCTTGGAGATTTTTTTTAATGCTTATCAACTATTACAGCTGATTTGTGTACTAAATAAAGAGATAATTAATGACATGTTATGGCTCATGATTCAGAATAGAAGGAAATATACTATTTTTCATTTATCATAGTTCTATTTTCATTAATTTTCAGGACAGTTATACAGTTTCAGTGTGATTCAACTAATCTACTTTTAGTTTTGCTTTTCTAAAGTCTTTTAACATTTTGATGTTAAATTTTTTAAAACTTTTACTTCAGAATGATTCAGAATAACTAGTAAACAATAGGTCCTTAATTAGAAATCTCGTTTATGGAAAGATATACATAGGCAAATCCATGTATACCGTATTTTTTTATAAGGGAAATGTGTGATTGAAGAAGAATTTCTCTTTTATGTATTAATAGATTCTCATTGTTCTAAAGTGACGTGTTCTTAGTCTATTTTCTTTAATCAACACAGCACTGTCAGGATCTTTCCTCCAGAGCCTTTTATGGATATACCTGGTAAACTAATCCAGACTCATTGAACATTGTTTTAATGCATAGTAATGATCAGTCAGAGGCCATGGCTTTTCTTAGAAAGTGGGGTGAAATTTGCATGGATTTGAGGTTTGATTAGTAGAAGAAATCCTGCAATAAACATTTTTGGGAGAAATACTTTGGGTATGATCTTTGCTT
This sequence comes from Mirza zaza, assembly GCA_008750895.1. Lineage (NCBI taxonomy): Eukaryota > Metazoa > Chordata > Mammalia > Primates > Cheirogaleidae > Mirza > Mirza zaza. The sequence continues at coordinate 11,511 of VSMD01034833.1, forward strand.
ACTTTCAAATCTAACTAACTAATTGTACTCTATTTCTTCACTAGGAATATATACTCAGCTACTCTTCCTAAAGCTATAGTTATATACAGCTAATGCCAAATTGAATATTATTGACATAAGCCTGATAGTGTACCACTTAGCACCATTTTTTAAAATATCATGCATAAATATCATTAAAATTTGTCTAATCTCCTACATGCTGCTATGAAAATTTATATTCTGGGTATATATAAAAAAAGACAGAAATCATTATAATAAAAAAATACGTGCACTTGTAGGTTTATTGCAGCACTACCCACAATAGCAAAGATACGGAATCAACCTAAGTGTTCATCACCAGATGATTGGATAAAAAAATGTTTTTTATAAATATACACCAGCCCCACCCCCCACATAATGTAATACTATTCAACCATAAAAAACAAATGAAATCATGTCTTATGTAGCAACATAGATGGAACTGGAGGCCATTATCTTAAGTAAAATAACTCAGAAACAGAAAATCAAAACCATATGTTGTCACTTATAAGTGGGAACTAAATAATGTATACGCGTGGACATGGAGTGTGGAATAATGGTCAGTGGAATCTCAGAAAGGTGGGAGGGTAGAAGAGGGGTGAGAGATGAGAAATTACTTAATGGGTACAACGTACACTATCCTGGTGATGGTTGCAATAGAAGCTCAGACTTCACTACTGCATAATATTACATATCCATCTAACAAAACTGCACTTATACTCCTTAAATTTACACAAGAAACAAAACGAAACTAAGAAAACGAAAAAATTGTAGCGGCAAAGAGAAAATTTGTATTTTGTCAATTGAAAGTTTGTTGGAAATCACTGACAAGAGGCAGATTAATTGGAGAAAAGGCATACAAATTTTATTAATATGTATACAGAACTCTTCAGAATGAAGATCCAAATATGTAGTGAAAACTGTCTATTTTTATGTTTAAGTTTAACAAAATATGGCCAATCATGCAGAAAGAATGATTGGACAAAAATGGTATGAGTTAATGTTAATAGACTAGGGAAATCCAGTAAGTCCTGTTTGTCTAATTTTTTTTTTTGTCTATGTATTTTTTTTTCTGGAGGATATAGGGCAGAATCCTCTCTAGAATTGGGGTCTTATGACCTACAGTCAAACAAAGTAGGCTAGATAATTTTTAATGGCTAGGGTTTTTTTGTTTGTTTGTGTTTGTTTGTTTTAGTTTTTGAGACAGTTCTCTGTTGATCAGGCTGGAGTTCAACAGTATGATTGCAGGTCACTGCAGCCTTGAACGACTAAGCTCAAGCAGTCCTCTCGCCTCAGCGTCTTGAGCAGCTGAAACTACGGATGCACACCACCACATCCAGCTAGCGTTTCAAATTATTGTAGCGATAGGGTCTCACTATGTTGCCCAGGCTGGTCTCAAACTCGTAGCCTCAAGCAATCCTCCTGTCTGGGCCACCCAAAGTGCTGAGGTTACAGGTTTGGACCACCATGCTCAGTCTTATGACCAGTTGTTACAGAAAAGTGGAAGGAAAGTTAGAGTAATAATTTTAGGTTTTTCTGGCTAGCTTTGGGGAAAAGGGGCTCTAACTTCTATGACTCACCTTGGGGATGAGGGATGTAGTGTTTGTAGCTGGTCTTGCAGAAGAGTGGGACTGAGAGACAGGAGGGCAGGAGCAGGTCCAAGGAAAACTTTATTTTTGAGGGTGCTTCTTGGGCCTTTATATTGGGGTATTATTTTTGAGTCTCAAAACAAACAAATAAGCAAAAACTTCAATTCTGGTAGAGGGATATCAATCCTTAGAAAGCATTTTTTTCCCTATCTGGTGAATTGCAGTCTCTGTCTCTTCAGACAACATCCGATTTCTTTCAGATTTCAATGGTATTTTTTAATTGCCTCAGATATGGAAATAAAACAAATTAAGATGACAGAATTATATCTTCTATTGGTGAAAAATGGCATACCAAATAAATTAGGCACACACCCTACATAAAGTATGGACTATGAAAAAAAATATGCCAGGAACAAGTATGTGAGTAAAGTTAATTAGGAGATGCAATATGTCCATTATAAACTTCATACAAGCTCTCAAAAAAATATATGTCCAACATTGGCCAATCAAGATTTATATTGTGGGTGTATTTTAAAATATGAGGGCAGTAATATTTTGGATTGGCAGAAACATTCAAATGTGCATTGTAATAATCATTACATCCTCTAAAAGAGCTCAAGGATAAATGTACTGCAAAGAATATTTATGTTTAAGTATGACTCATAACCTGATTTTTTCTTTCTATTTTAGCGTATTATGGGAGTACAAGTGTTAAGGTTACATATATTGCCCATACCCCCTACCCCCTCTAGTAAGAGCTTCAAGCTTGACCATCCCCCAAACGTTGCACATCTTACTCATTATGTTTGTATATACCCATCCCCTCCCCCCCCGCCTGACACCCAATAAATGTTACTCTTATATGTCCACTTAGGTGTTGATGTGTTAATAACAATTTGCTGGTAAGTACATGTGGTGCTTGTTTTTACATTCTTGAGATACTTCACTTAATAGAATGGGTTCCAGCTCTATCCAGGAAAATACCAGAGGTGCTATATCACTGTTGTTTCTTAAAGCTGAATAGTACTCCATGGTATACATATACCACATTTTATTAATCCACTCATGAACTGATGGGCACTTGGGTCGTTTCCACGGCTTTGCAATTGTGAATTGTGCTGCTATAAACATTCGAGTGCAGGTGTCTTTTTCATAAAGTGACTTTTGATCTTTTGGGTAGATGCCCAGTAGAGGAATTGCTAGACAAACAGTAGATCTACTTGTGTCACTTTAAGGTATCTCCATATGGCTTTCACAGAGGTTGAACTAGTTTGCAGTCCCACCAGCAGTGTAGGAGTGTTCCTCTCTCTCCACATCCATGCCAGCATTTGTTGTTTGGGGACTTTTTGATAAAGGCCATTCTCACTGGAGTTAAGTGATATCTCATTGTGGTTTTGATTTGCATTTCCCTGAGGATTAGAGATGTTGAGCATATTTTCATATGTTTTTTGACCATTATTCTGTCTTTTTTTGAGAAGTTTCTGTTCATGTCCTTTGCCTGTTTTTTGATAGGGTTATTTAATTTTTTCTTGCTGATTTTCCTGAGTTCTAAATAGATTCTGGTTATCAGCCCTTTATCATATGTGTAGCTTGCAAAAATTTTCTCCCATTCTGTGGGTTGTCTGTTTTCTCTCTTGAGAGTTTCTTTGGCTGTGCAGAAGCTTTTTAATTTCATCAGGTCCTATTTGTTTATTTTTGTTGCTGTTATGATTGCCGTAGGGGTCTTCTTCATAAATTCTTTGCCTAAGTCAATGTCTAGAAGAGTATTTCCAATGCTTTCCTCTAGAATTCTAATAGTTTCATACCTAAGATTCAAGTCTGTTAGCAAGTGTGAGTTGATTTTTGTGAGAGGTGAAAGGTGTAGGTCCTGTTTCAGTCTTCTACATGTGGCTATCCAGTTTTCCTAGCACCAGTTATTGAATAAGGATTCTTTTCCCCAGTGTATGTTTTTGTCTCCTCTGTTGAAGATTAGTTGGCTATATGAGGATGGTTTTATATCTGGGTTCTCTGTTCTGTTCCACTGGTCAATGTCCCTGTTCTTGTGCCAATAAAAAGCTATTTTAATGACTATAGCCTTGTAGTATAGTTTGAAGTCTGGTAAATTGATACCTCCTATTTTGTTTTTATTGCCTAGGGTTGATTTTGCTATACGGGGTCTTCTCTGGTTCCATACGAAGTGTAAAATTATTTTTTCTATATCTGTGAAAAATGATGATGGTATTTTGATAAGAATTGCATCGACTGTGTAGGTCACTTTGGGTAGTATAGACATTTTAACAATGTTGATTCTGCTGACCCATGAGCATGGTATACTCTTCCATCTGTTTATGTCCTCTGTTATTTCCTTCTTCAGCGTTTCATAGTTCTCCCTGTAGAGATCTTTTACCTCCTTAGTTAAATATATTTCAAGGTACTTTATTTTCTTTGTTGCTATTTTGAAAGGAATTGAGTCTTTGATTTGGTTCTCACTTGTACTGTTATTGGCATATATGAATGCCTCTGATATCTTTGTGTTGATTTTGTATCCTGATACTTTACCAAATTCATTTATCAATTCAAGGGGTCTCTTGGGTAAATCCTTGGGGTTTTCTAGGTATAATGTATCATGTCATCAGCGACAAAGCACATCTCGGACAATTTTAAAAAATAGAAACTATACCATGTATCTTTTCAGACCACAATGGAATAAATGTAGAAATCAATCCTAACAGGAGTTCTCATTTCTACACAAAGTCATGGAAACTAAACAACCTTCTGCTGAATGATCACTTCATAAATGAGGAAATAAAGATGGAAATCAAAAGATTCTTTGAACTAAATGACAAAGGAGACGCAAGTTACCAAAACCTGTGGGACACAGCTAAAGCAGTCCTGGGAGAAAGTTTATCTCCATAAATGCCTATATCCCAAAGTCGAAAAGATCACAAATAGACAACCTAATGAATCGTCTCAAAGAGCTGGAAAAGGAAGAACAGACCAACCCCAAACCCACCAGAAGAAGTGAAATCATTAAGATCAAATCAGAACTAAATGAAATTGACAACAGGGAAACCATACAGAAGATTAATAAAACAAAAAGTTGGTTCTTTGAAAAAATCAACAAAATTGACACACCTTTGGCTAGACTAATGAAAAGCAGGAAAGAAAAATCTCTAGTAAGCTCCATCAAGAACAATAAAGGAGAAATTACAACTGATGCCATGGAGATTCAAGATATAATTTATGAATACTACAAAAACCTCTATGCACACAAACTGGAAAATGTGGAGGAAATGGACAATTTCTTAGAAACACACAGCCT
>VSMD01034838.1:0-14111 GCA_008750895.1 Mirza zaza
TAGTTTCCATGACTTTGTGTAGAAATGAGAACTCCTGTTAGGATCGATTTCTACATTTATTCCATTGTGGTCTGAAAAGATACATGGTATAATTTCTATTTTTTAAAATTGTTTGAGATGTGCTTTGTGTCCTAGGATATGGTCAATCCTAGAGAATGACCCATGAGCTGATGAGAAGAATGTATATTCAGTGGTTTGGGGGTAGAATGTCCTGTCCTCAGTAGGCTGTTCATGTATATCCCTTATGTGCCCCGGGCAATGCGAGACCCGGGTGCACGGGATCTGGTCCGCAGGTCTGACCTCTGGGCCCCAGAGTTCAATCCCTAACCCCACCAGGGAGAGGAATGCCAGTCCCCATTCACCCATGGGGAGCCCAAGCTGGGTTGATGTCTCTCAGCCTTAGGGTCTGCCCCTTTCTCCAGGGATCACCGGGCCAGCAGCACCTGGGAGGGCTGGCCGCTAGGGAGCTCACCGTCTGAGTTCCCATCAGTCAGCTGTAGAGCCCCAAAAGGGAAGGTCACATTCCCTGTAGGTGCCTCCAGCTGGTGGCTGTATTATCTCTCTCAGCAGCCTCGGATAGGGTCAGGGGAGGGGAGAATGAGGCAACATGGCGCTTGCCGCCCGGCTCGGGTCTGTGCACAGGGAGGTGCCCGGGGGAGTAGGTAGCCTGGTGCCTAGTCCGCTACAGGCTTACCGCTCGCTGGTGGTGGCCTCTCTGGGCTGGTGTCCATAGGTGTCTCCATCCATTGGGGAGCCCACCAGCAGTCTGAGATGCAAGGGAGGGGAAAGTTAACCACGCCACCTACCCTTGCCGCTGGTCTCCAGGCTACTCAGGAAGTCTCTGCTTCCAGTTCTCCTCTGCAACCTCCTCCCGTGGAGTCTCCCGTGGTCTCAGGTACCCCTCCTTCCGACCCTTGTCTGATGTATGCTTGTCTGCTTGCTTCTTCTGATTTCTCCTAGAATCTGTCTTTCTGCAGAGACACTCTGTCTGGCAGTGTTTCTCATCCGCCATCTTCTGGGTTTAAAATTTTTAGATTGTATGTCCCCACATTTTAATAAGGCAAGTCAAAGCAAATAAATTTCACTTTATATAAATTTTTTGTAGTCCTAAGTGTTCAAATATTTCTTTCAATAGTAAAAGGTATGTAGAAAGTATAAGATAATTGAAGAAATTAAACTAATGAGTGAATAGGAGGATAAAAATATAATAAATATTATTATATAATAAAATAATACAAATATATAATAAGTCTATGAAATTTTGCTCTTATGTAAAATTAATTGATTCTCTCAGGGCACAGTATAACATATCAAATTTAGCACTTATTGAAAAATCATAGTAGTTACCACTTATTGGGTATGTAGTATTGTGTCATATACCCTGTTCCATCTATTTGTTGTTACCAGTCCCTACAATATCAGTATATTTAGTTTCATTTTATAGATGCAGAATTAGAGGCTCAGAGAATAACTTGCACAGCTCATATCCAGTGGATAGTGAATGGGGAAGTTTAAACACATACTGGTTGACTAACCAGTCAAACACATTTGGTTGACTCCACATCCTGTGCTTTTTCTGCTGTGTAATATTGCCTGTTCTAAATGGTACTGTGAGTAAATTTATTCACCTCACTAGAAAGCAGCTTATTTATTATGAATGTACTTATTTCAAAGTAAAGTTTATTTTACCATGGTCATTAAAAGATAAAAATAATAAGGTGATACAGTAATTTTGAGTTTTGATAGAATGGGACTTGAGTTTCTTATAGTTTCTTGGTAGTAGGATTGAATCAGCAGTTATTTACTATTTAAGCTTCTCAAACTTCTTTCTTGCCATCAAATGATACAACCAAATTTAGATGGTGTTTGTTTTGGCATTCAGTAACTCTTTATTATAATTTATGTTTATAGTGTTGATTCTGTTGAACAGATAGAGACACTGGTGTTTTTTATTTGATTAAGGTAATGCGTAGTTATTTTCATAAATTTATTTACAATTCTTTGATTTACCAAAATTTGAGTTGCTTTAGAGATTTCAATTGTAGCTTATTGATGTTATATTAAATTGCTAAGCCATCAATGACTTTTTAAAATTTTTATTTTTGTAATTTTTTTTCTCCCCTTCCTTTTCTGTAGATTCTTCCACATTTATAGCTGGTAAGTTTGGCTCTCAGGCAGTGACTGTTATCATTGTGGAATGAAGAATCCGTATTTCTGGAAGAGAATATTGTCTTCTTTTTCTTAATTTGTCCTGCCATTTATTTATTTGTTTTTAAACTTATTATTATGGAAAACTTTAAACATCATACAGGTAAGAAAAACAGTGCAGTGAATCCCTGCGTACCCACCCTAATTCAACAATCATCAACTCATGGATACCCACTTCCCCCTGCCTCCACTGGGTTACTGTGAAGACCCTATCACACATCATACCATTTCTGTTAATGCTGGCCTTGTAGAATGAGCTAGGGAGAATTCCCTTCTCTTAAACTTTTTGAAATAGTTTGAGAAAAATTAGTGGGAATTCTATTTTTGAAAGTTTAGTAGAATTCAGCAGTAAAGCCATCCAATCTGGACTTATTTTATTGGGGGACTTTTTATTACTGATACAATATCATTATGCATAAATGATGTTGAATCATCTACCTGCCTTAGCCTCCCAGAGTGCTGGGACTGTGGGTGTTAGCCACCATGCCTGGCCAAGTACCAGACACTTTAAATCATAGAAAGATTGTTATCCTAGTGACAGGCCAAGAGATTGCCCAACTCATTGTCAGATTACACAATTATGTACTCATTAGGAACATTAGTTTCAGTTGCTTTTGTAGTGTCACTGATAATTTCCTTTGTAGTACAGATCAAAAGGGTAGAGTCCAGGGTCATTTTCGGGGGTGGGAGATGTTGGAGAAGGAAAGGGAGAATGAGGATGGTAAGAGAAGATGGCAAATGGGTTTTTATAAGATGAAAGAATATAAAGCAAAGTGTGAAAATGATTTGACGTTGACCACTATATTTGACCAAATATTTGCTGCTGTTTTGCTCTAAAAAGGGCTCTTAAGCTTCAAGTGAATATAGCTTTCCTAAATGAAATTTCATCTCTTAATACAATAGACTGAACACTGCGGAGCATATCCTTTGTAGGCAAAGTAAATATATTTTGCCCTCTAATCTCAGATGATAATACAGGTATCTTTTCTATGATGGAGAAATGCCTACACATCTCTTATCTGTGCTCTGAACTAAGTAAGTGCCCTTCCCATTCACCACATATGTAACTTCCGTCTTCCTGAGACTTAGTTTATTTATCTACAAAATGAGAGTGAGCTTTATGATACCTTCTGCTCTAAAATGATATAATTCCATCATCGTATTTGAATGATCAGTGATCAGAACATTGAAGATTGAGCATGGTTGGCTCAAAACACTTTAGAATCCTCTCAAACCTATCAAAAATATGTATTTGAAGATTGTCACCCTTTTCCTTAAATACTTCATTTCTTTGTCTTTCAAAGAAAACAGAACAAATAACATGCAATGTTATTTTCAAACTTGTGACATAAGGAAGCCATATACAAAATGCAATTAATGTCTCCTACTTTTTCTATAATTTTAGAACCAATATTATGTCATGTGAGACTATGACATACTAATGTAATGAAATATGTAATTGCTCCTATTTCTATTAACCGTGTTACTGTATTTTTCCCACTCAAGGTGTTATTGCTGCTGTGGTAATATTTGGTTCCATAGGTGTAGGCTTGGGACTATGGAAATTCTAGGTGAGCAGATATTGTGATGCTTTTAAAAAATGTGTTCTTAGCTTCTTTCCAGTAAAATTTTATGCTAATATCAGTGCATAACTCTGTTAGCTGTATTACATTTTTTGACATGCTGACTCTTCATTGCTTATCTCTGTAATTAGTATCCTAGATGACTAGACTTGATGTCTCCCCCCCTCAATATTTTCAAGAACACTAACCACATTTCAAAGGAAAGTGCCTTGAAAGTCAAAGTCTCAGTTTGTGATCTACTAACCAACTCACCCTTTTTTCTACTCATTTTAATCTATCATAGTATCTGTGTGTTATACAGCAGCAAAGAAAGCTAGGAAAAGTCAGCCTTGAACATATTGTGAAATTGCCTATGATTGGGCCTTTTGCTGAGTTATATTTATAAATAGATGCCAGTGAAGTCCTAAACAGCCCAGTGGTTAGGAAGGCGGGCTCTGGTGTCTGACTGCTCGGTTTGAATTCTGGGTCTACCATCAAGGAGCTGTGTGATTGTGAGCAGTTTAACCTCTTTGTGCCTCAGTTTTCTGCTTTGTAAAATGGAGGAAAGATAGTACCTACCTCATGAGATTGTAGTAAGGCTCAAACGAGTTGCCACACATGAGGTGCTTAGAACATTAATTGGCACACAGTAAGCACTCATGTTAAAACAACAACACACACACACAATCAGTATTATTTGAAGTATCTACTCTGCATTGAGTCTTCCTATATAAATGTGATGGCCGGATCTGATGTATCCTGTTAACAAACAAAGATTTAAATTGAGGCTCTTCTGCTTCGTCGATTTAATTACTCAGAAAAGTAATTGTGGAGTTCATACAATCTTCAGTTATTTCCAGGCTGCCCATGAGAGTTTATTGTTTTATTAATTAACAGAACTATCTTTTAATGCTGTTGTTAAATTGCCTGTTTTAATTCTTTGGATGATGTATGCTATTTACCTTTTTAACTCCTATCACTCATTCCTTTTTCCATAAATTACAGTATTACTTAAGCTACATATGTAAATATTTTTTTAATCACTAAATGGGTCAACCTTTTTGTAAAATATTTGACCATTAAGTCCAGGGAGAGGAGTAGCAGTTAATAGTTTTTCAAGTATTTGTTTAATACCAATAAAATATTCTAGATGTCACAGTAGCAAATGTGGTAAGAGATAACTTTTTCTCTAGGTTTTTTAGAAACTTTTTAGGAATGTGGTTTAGAGGCCAGAAAAAACTACCAGAGTTGTAAGTCACATAAAGTGAGTGAAGTTGGTACAGATGCATCAGCAAAATTACTCCTAAAAAAATTAAACCACCAATCTTATGTACATTTTTGCATTTGCCCCAGATCTCCTTTTGAAATAGTATTACTGATTTATCAAATTATAAATTACCAATTTATAGAGTATTATCAGGTTACCAAAGCTAGTGCTTTTGGGTTTCGTGGGTCAGGAAGGGGTGGAATGAGATTTGCCAGGTCTTCTCTGGTTTCCATCAGTTTCTTCACGTACTTTGGTAAAGTGATTGGCCATGATAGTTTTAACAGGACAAAAAGTGCTAGAATTTAGAAGGCGGGAGAATACTGTATCCCCCTGTATCTGTAGGGCTTACATTCCAAGAGCTCCTGTGGATGCCTAAAAGCACAGATAGAACCTGGCCCTTTACATACATACCAATGTTATGAAGTTTAATTTACAAATTGGCACAGTAAGAGATTACTAGCAACTAGTAACAAAATGGAACAATTATAACCATATACTGTAATAAATGTTATGTAAATATGGTCTGTCTCTCAAAATATCTTATTGTACTGTGTTTATCTATTTTCAGGGTGCACCTCCCAGGTGGTAACTGAAACCACGAATGAAGGGACTACTGTATTTGTTTTGAATGGTCTCATTGGAATTTTGCGGTAAACCTTCTTTTCTATTTCTGAATCAGAAGGAAATTCATCCAGACCTCTAACAAAGAATTTGCCTTTTACATGTACATATAAAAAACACTCCACTTCCCTTACTTCAGAAGTATAAGGTGTGGAGGGTACAAGTTAACTTTATATTAGCCTGGTTAGCCTTTTGATCTCATACTCATTTAATCTTTCATCTTAATTAGAACAGGGGATATAGTTAATGAATATGAAAGTGAGAATGTAACTTTATCTAGCGATTCTTTGTGTTTGTCTAGCAGAGGATTGATTTATTTCTTTTACAAGCATTGGATTTCTATGATAAATTTTAGTTTAGGGATGGGAGTGTAAACAACTGCTTAATTCTGCTGTTTTAAATTAAAATTATGTAATTCAGTTATTTTTTTTCCTTCTCTACTAGTCAGCTTTTATAAAATACATAGGAACAACAATACAATGTTATGTTTTATACTTAAGTGTGACTGCTGGTACCTCAGAAATATGATCTTCTGGTAAATTATAAAAGGTAGATGTGATTTAATAAAATCGTATTTCTATGTGTTGTAAAATATCCACTAATACAGTTGTCTTGGGCTTTCTCCATGATTTATAAAGGTTAACAGAGGCTTAATTAAATTTCTACTGTTGCCAGAACTATTTCTTCTTTATTGAATGCATGACTAACACGTTGAATCTGTCATTACTGTGACACATCATAGTTCTGGACTTGTTAGCAGTATGGTTATCTCATCCTGTACTTTGCACTCAGTTTATTGTAATGTTATAATGGCACAAATATTATGGGGGCAAGGGATTATACAGTAGAATTTACAAATAATGTTTTCATTATGACAATTTGTCTCATGAGATGCTTGGCCTGTGTTGTATATGTTACTGCTTTTGCTTGCTGGCAAAAGGAGTTTAAGAAATATGACAATCTGTGTTAAGTATCTTTTTTGTAGGTCATGTTTATAGATCTTAAAAGATATGTCTTTTATGTCTTTATACAAAATTATTACATAAAAATAACTTGATGTGAACGTATCTTTCAAACTTTCTTAGTCTCTTAATGACTCTTTCCTCTGTTCTACATGTAGTATTCAGGGGATTTTTATTGACTTTTTAATTTTTATTCATTTAAATATTTTTTTAAGTTCTCTCAAATAGGAATTCATTGACTTTTAATCCAAATGTATATGTTAATTGATTCTAGCTTGGCCACTATTAATGTCAAGAAAGTAAAAACCCAACTGTCACATTTTAGTTGTTGCTATAGCTACTAAACTATACCTGCAGAAAGTTGTTATTGTCTGTAACTTACTAATTTTTCATTTGTTTTGCACCCTACATTAATGGATTCTTTTTGATAATTTATCACATAGTAACTAAAAATCAATGTTTCTCACTAGTAAATAAAATCATTTTGATTTAACTTTTTCTTTTTTTTCTTTTTCAGGGCACACATGTTTAACCTTGACAGTTTTGCTTATGATACTAGTAACCACTGGCTAGCTGACCTAGCCAAAGAAGAGTTAAGAAGAAAGTGCACACATGTACACAGATTATTCGTCATTACTTAGACCTATCTACAGAAATGGATCCAATAAATGCAGTAGTGCTCTTCATTTTGAACATTATCATTGTCTTTAATGTGTGTTAGGAAACTCAACAAAGCAAGGAGAAAGGAGTTCACCCTGGAATCATACACTTAACATACTTACGCCTCTTAAAAATAGAACAACAACTCACAGAATTGAGAGTGATTATTTTCCTAAAAGTGTAAGAAGGTGTAGAGATTTGTTCATACTTAGAATGGGAGCATGAAGAAAAGAAAATTGGGTTAGCAAAATATTTTGCAGGAAAAACATGCTAATGAACAAGGAGTATTGGTGGCAGCAAGGGAAGAGCATGGAATGAAAGACTAATTCTTCCTTTGTTGTCTAAACACAGCCTATTATTTGTAAGACGTATATGCTACAATCTTTTGTTGTTCTTTTTTTTTTCCAAAATGAGTCCAAGGTAAGGTATCTTCTTTTTATTTATTTATTTATTTATTTTTTCCAGTATATTATGGGGGTACAAATGTTAAGGTTACATATTTTTTTTGAGACAGTCTTGCTTTGTTGCCCAGGCTAGAGTGAGTGCCGTGGCATCAGCCTAGCTCACAGCAACCTCAAACTCCTGGGCTCAAGCGATCCTGCTGCCTCAGCCTCCCGAGTAGCTACTACAGTCATGCGCTACCATGCCTGGCTAATTTTTTCTATATATACTAGTTGGCCAATTAATTTCTTTCTATTTATAGTAGAGATGGGGTCTGGCTCTTTCTTAGGCTGGTCTTGATCTCCTTAGCTCCTCAACAAACCGCCCGCCTCAGCCTCTCAGAGTGCTAGGATTACAGGGGTGAGCCACCATACCTGGCCTCAGTTATTTTTAAATTACACTATATTCACTTTCTCAAGCATGTAGTATCCTCTCCTAGTAGAGTGTTGATGTTATTGATTTACCTAAAGGCAATCACATTAATTTCTAGGTTCTTCATATATTCTTGTCATCTTGCCAATTACATTTTAAGTATTAGCTTGGACAAGAATACAGGCAGTCCCCAGGTTACAGGTGACCCAACTTACAGTGTTCCATACTTTTGAACAGGTTCCCAAGGCTCCCCATGAGGATAATTTAGAATTTAGGTGTCCTCAAACTGCGGCCCACGGGCCACATGCCGCCTGCCAAGGACATTTATTTGGCCCGCCAGGTGCTTTTGCCGCCACTGCCTGTCCTGCTTAGCAGCCCACTCTTACTTGGCCCACAGTGCACACTCTCCAAAGGTCTGAGGGACAGTGAACTGGCCCCTTTTTTAAAAAGTTTGAGGACCCCGGAAGATATTAGGTTATTAAGTATGAAATGTCCTATTTGCTTAAGTACTAAGTTTGACAGTTGATATTGCGGACATTTCACTTTGACACTTCTTGTTTTATTTTTATTGTGAAGGTACCGCCTTTTGGCAAATGCATGTTTTGGCTTGTGATTATCTGTCAAATTTATTTTTAGAGCAATTTTTTTGGAACCATGCATAAGTCAAAAATTCGTGCTATTTTCAAATATGATTTCCCTCATGGATCCAATACAGCACAGACAGCTCAAAATATCAACGAAGTGTTGGAGAAGAGTGTGGATAATGAACGCACAGTACTTGGATGATTTGAGAAGTTCCTTTCTGGTGATTTTAATGTTGAAAATGAGCCATGTGGGCGACTTGAGACCAAGGTGGACAACATGCGCTGAAAGCTGTAGTGGAAATCAGCAGCAAGGTCTGACATTACTAATCCAGTAATATTGGTCCATTTGAAACAAATCATCAAGGTAAAGAAGTTGGACAGATGGGCCGGGTGTGGTGGCTCATGCCTGTAATCCTAGCTCTCTGGGAGGCCGAGGCGGGCAGATTGCTCAAGGTCAGGAGTTGGAAACCAGCCTGAGCAAGAGTGAGACCCCGTCTCAACTATAAATAGAAAGGAATTAATTGGGCAACTAATATATATAGAAAAAAATAGCCAGGCATGGTGGCACATGCCTGTAGTCTCAGCTACTCGGGAGGCTGAGGCAGGAGGATTACTTGAGCCCAGGAGTTTGAGGTTGCTGTGAGCTAGGCTGATGCCACGGCACTCACTCTAGCCTGGGCAACAAAGTGAGACTCTGTCTCAAAAAAATAAAAAAGTTGGACAGATGGATACTGGATGAATAAAAGGAGCATCAGAAGAGAAATCGTCTTGAAGCTTACCATTAAGATGACAAAACTGTGCCGATAGTTTAGGCACATACATTGATTAATTGTACTGCTGCTTGTTTGAGATATAGTAAACTACACTTTTGTAATCAGAAGTTTCATATTTAATGACTTAATAATTAAATTAATAATTCAGGACCTCTTTTCCTCCATGTATGTCAATGAACCCACATGGCATAGGCAGTTCATTAGCACACTCAGTTGAGTACTGATTAGTACTCAGTTGAGTACTGATATTTACATAAATTCAAATAGTCCTATAGATAATAATTTATCCAAGATCTGTGTTTCATTTAATTTAGCCTTTTTTTATTTAAAAACTCTTGGCATATACTAAAATCAAGACCAGCTACATAATTTATAAAGCCCAATTCAATATGGAAATGCAAGAATTTCAAGATAGGGACAACAGAGCATTAAACCAAGGTCACTTCTGAGCATTCGACCCTGTTTAGGTTATCTATCTAGCTTGCATGCCCATGAAGCCAACCCTGACTAACCTGGCATGTTTGTATTGATTTTTATTCCTTGTAACATTAGAGAGAAGGCAGCTTTTTCTTTTTCGTATCTGAATTCACAAACCAATTCATCAAATGATTTGTCTTGAGTTAGTATAGGAGTGAACTGGAATTATAAATTTTATTTATTTGGCATGTGTACAGCTTCAAAATTCTTGGTTTAAATCTTATTTCAGAACTTTTCAGTCTTTAAGGACATAAATTTAGGTTTAAAATTTACCTTTTTACAGGAAAAAGGTATGTGGGCTTATGGTTTTCCATACTTTCCCCGTTACACTTTTTTTTTTGAGACAGAGTCTCACTCTGTTGCCCAGGATAGAGTGCCATGGCATCAGCTTAGCTCACAGCAACCTCAAACTCCTGGACTCTAGCGATTCTCCTGCCTCAGCCTCCCAGAGTAGCTGGGACTACAGGCATGCACCACCATGCCCAACTCATTTTTTCTATGTATATTTTTATTTGTTCAGCTAATTTCTTTCTTTTTTTTTTTTTTTTTTGAGACAGAGTCTCACTTTATTGCCCAGGCTAGAGTGAGTGCCATGGCGTCAGCCTAGCTCACAGCAACCTCAAACTCCTGGGCTCAAGCGATCCTGCTGCCTCAGCCTCCCAAGTAGCTGGGACTACAGGCATACGCCACCATGCCCGGCTAATTTTTTCTATATATATATTAGTTGGCCAATTAATTTCTTTCTATTTATAGTAGAGATGGGGTCTCGCTCTAGCTCAGGCTGGTCTCAAACTCCTGAGCTCAAAGGATCCGCCCACCTCGGCCTCCCAGAGAGCTAGGATTACAGGCTTGAGCCACCGCGCCTGGCCATCTTTCTATTTTTAGTAGACACGGGGGCTGGCTCCTGAACTCAAATGATCCTCTCACCTGGGCCTCCCAGAGTGCTAGGATTACAGCTGTGAGCCACCCCACCCGGCCCCCCTTATACTTTTTATGATTACTAAGTTATTGGCTGCTCTTCTTTTGGTATCCTTATATATTTCTTCATACTGTTGAAGTAGAGACCTTGAGACCATTAAAGAAAAGTTAAATTTCTTTTTTTTTATTCAAATACTTTTTGAAGGATAGCAAAAGTTTCAATTCGGGAAAATAATTTTTCAGTTAGTCTTTTAGATATTTTTATGCATAGAATTACAAGTATTTTCCTTTCCTTTTTTCTTGTAAAAATTGTCATATTAATGTTCAAGTAGATACCATTATCTAAAGGGTTTCAAATACAATTGAATAATGTTTTTTTCAAATGAATTTAGAAGGCATTTTTTCCAAGGGGGAAAGAATATTGAGATAGAGTTGATGATTAAATTAATTAACCTGTTTAGATAGAAAAATTACAGTGACTGGGCAACTTCAGAGCCTTTACTTTTACCCAGTATGTGTTTTCTTAGGACAACCAAATATGAAGAATTAGAAAGTTTTGCTTGATTTCTTAATATTTTTGCAAGTATGTACAGTCATTCTACATTTAGATAACTATTATGTGATCTTTAATGCAAATTAAATTAGGTATTTTGTTGTTTAAAAGACGCCTTTGCCTTTAAATTTCAGGAATATCTAAAAACACTCAAACTAGTCTAGATTTTAAAAAGTCTTCCAAGTACACCCTGTTCCCTGGGATTATTTCATTTCTTAAGATATAAGCAGCACAGTCATAGTGCTTCATTGTCAAAGGCAGGAATCTCCCATTCCTCAGGATGGATTTGAAGTTTGTTGGACCTGAGGGATACTTTTTAAGAAAAAACATGAAACTATGAATGCAAACTTAGTTTCTACTGCCTTGGAAGGGACTATGCAAGGAAAGTCACGCGAAGCATCGGCATCAAGGTTAAATCCTCCTCTGGCCGTGCCCTGTCTCTCGATTCACGTTGGCATCCCTAAAGAGTAAGGACCAATTACCCTCAGCCAATGACTACAACACTTTTCTTCCATGGAAAAGCAAGAACTGTACATATTCTGCATAAGTTTAGGTAAGCTGATAGAGGGTCCTTTCTGCCTGCCTGCTTGACACAAGGGCCAGGAGGGGCCTACTCAGAAGGAAAAAAATCCTTTCACTCAGTGGCCCTGAACTTCCACGTCCACTAAATCAGACCTCCACTTGCCTTGTCCTCCAGTTGGTGGCAGTTCCTTGTAATGAGGGACAGCCACCCATGTACTAAGGAGAGGGTTCTGCCTTTTATTGAAATGACATCTGTAGTTATCTGGCTTACTTACATTAAGTGTGGCTCACCTTCCATCATCCCAGTTTCACTGGACTGCACTTTTAGATTCACCAATTTGGAAGAATTTAAAAATAAGTAAGAATAAAAAATTCCATTTTTTATTTTTGTCATCAAACAAATGTATTTACACGAAATTCATTTGACATTTTTATGGTTTTTCTTTTAAAATTGATTACTTAGTTCTCTTCTAAAGAGTATAACAGATTTATTTCTGTTGATAATAGCTTTCACTTCTCATAATTTTGTTCCTTTTGTTTTATATGTATATTTCAATTGAATTAATCTTTGTAGTAGCTGTGTTTTTATTATAATGATAAAGGATTTTTTGACATTGCGTTTAGTGTTTCATAAGTTGCAGGGGTCATCAAACTTTTTAAACATGGGGCCAGTTCACTGTCCCTCAGACCTTTGCAGAGTGTCCACTGTGGGCCTCCGAGGAGTTGGCTGCTAAGCAGGACAGGCAGCGGCGGCAAAAACATGTGACAGGCCAGATAAATGTCCTTGGCGGGCAGCATGTGGCCCGGGGGCCATAGTTTGAGGACGCCTGGGTTAAAGCTACCTCTCTTAAGATTCACTTTCTAAATGTTTCAGTGCTCTCATTCTAAGTCAGTATTAAGGTGAATCCAGAGGTTGAATGACTTCAGAGTGGCTTTTGCAGCTCTAGGCCCTCAGCCTGCTCACCAAAATCCAAATAATCTTTCGATTTTCGTCATTTAGATGCCAACCTCCTTATTTTGTTACTCTATTATCTAATGTTTATTGGGTGTACGTAAATGAATTTAAAAAATTTTTGAGACGTGATTTGTTTAAGTCTTGGATTGAATCATTGAGAATCACTTAAGTATTGACTTGTAATGGTAAATTAAAAATTCTGGAAGTTTTTCTAAAATTTCAGCCAAAGTTGGAGACATTCCTCTTAGTACGATGCTGGAGCTATCTGTACAGAATTCAGTGACATTTTCAAATAAATTTTTCTAATTGAAACCTTTAGTATCGGGAAATAAATATATGTTAATTCAGAAGTTATTTATATTAATTATGTTAATTCAAGCTCCACCAAAATCATTAAATTACAGGGATCTTTACATTTGAAGTAATAAAATATAAACTATATTTATGTCAAGTAAAATTTGGGAATAGACTCAGTTCTATGAGAGATCTTAATATATGATAAAGACTTAATAGATTGTGGTATTGGAAAGTGTGGTTTAATTAACAGTACTGCTATAATTGATGATTGATTAAAACAATAATGCTTTGCTTTGTAAATTTTCATAAAAGCTCTTTTCTCCTTTTGGTAGAATATGTATTGTGACAAGTGGTCCATAAACTTAGATGACAATGAAAAGCCTTTGTCAATAATTTTTGAAGCTATATTAAGTATTTCGCTGTGGAAATTCTTTAGTATTTTAAACTACTTAATCATAGGGTTAAGATTATGATGGTTTATTCTATTTTTTCATTTTACCAATACATTGATAAAATTTGTTTCAGAAACTTTACTTAAAATATTTTAAAGTAGAATTTATTTAATATGTGCTTTTACATTTTTCTTCCTAATGATTACAGCTATTCCTTATTTGAGTATAAACCTGAATAAAACACTATAGTCCTGTTTTTATGAAATGTAACTTAAGTTTCTGACGTAAGACTTTCGCTGTATGTTTTGTACGGTATCAGAGGATGTTCTAGACCATAGTACATTAATATCTCTTCCTTGTTGTCTCAGACATTGAGAAGATTCATATTAATAATAGTTTAAAACGAACATTAAGAAAAATATTCAGAATTTATTGAATGTTCATTTTCAATATTAACATACAATCTTAACAAAATATCAAAGTACTACATATTTACTAATCACATAAAAAATTTCACTCTATGAACTCTAATATCAAAACTATTTAG
>VSMD01034842.1:0-58401 GCA_008750895.1 Mirza zaza
GGGGGTCTGTCACAGTGGCCAGGAGCTTGGGTGGCTGCCAGGCCTTTCAAATGTGATCTGGTCTGCCTTCCTTTTTTTTGTGGCTGGTGAGGTGAGTGAGCACGAGCATTGCTCGGGTTTGGGGAGGGCAGTCAACTTTGATTTTGGACTTGGTGGAGGATCACCATGGAGATCAATACCCACATCTTCTGTGACAAGGTCATAGGGTTAAAACAGGTTGGACGGATGTTCAACTGGCTCTTTCCTCAGCTGTAGGAGCTGAACTGGGGAAGTTATCCTCATTGTAGGAAATGTGAATTATAGGGAACGTGAATCTACCCTGAGCTTACTGATGTCCTGCCAGTCCTACGAGTTTTCACATGCAAGCACTGTATCTACCTTGTTTGCTCTTGTAACTCCAGTGCCTGGCCTGCCTTCATTCAACAACATTCACTGGGCACTGTGAGCCCGAGTTGGTGTTTAGCAAATATTGTTGAATGAGTGAAGTCATTAATTCTTTTTTTCTTGTTGATACTATTTTAGGGGCAAGTTCAGGTTTTGTGGAGCCTAAAGCTTACATACTTTGGGGGAAGGATCCTCTTTAAGAAAAATAATACAAAACTATAAATTAGATATACATATGAATATGTTATTCAGAATGAGTAATGACACTGTAACAAATTACTGGAAGCTCAGAAGTCCATGTTCCTTCTCTCCAAGCTCTTTTTGGCCATTTTGTAAGAAATGCTTTCTTAAGAATACATCCCTCTTCTAAGCTGCCTTTCCCTCCTTATTTAGAGTTCTTTAAAAGTCCCAGCAATTCCCAGTACCATGGGGCTTATGCATGGGAGGAGCTCTAAAATCTTAACCTTCATGTGCTTCACGGTAAACTTTCCTCTGATTGTTGGTTTTGAGAACCTGAGAAGACCCTAGAGACAACAGGATAAGAATGAATGGAAAGAGCAAGAAAGAGGAGGAAGCTCTTGACCTAGGTAGACCATTGGCCTTCTCAGAAAACTGCAGAAATAAGTTGGGACCCAAACTAGAGTCTAGCCAGAAATGCTGTGGACACCAGGAACAGCACGGCCTTCCTTTGGGTCAGTGCTGTGGTTCCTGACTTGCCCCAGCTCTTGTGACTAGGGCTTGGCAGCCACCAACATCCTGCCTTTGGGTCACTATTAGATCAACCTCAAGCATACGTAGAGTGGGATAAATTCTCCTGCTCTGTGATCTGTTTGTTGGCAGTCAATGTGGATACTTTAATGTCAACTGTTTTTTCTCTCTTTCTTTTTCTCTGTCATCTTATTGTCTATCTTCTCAGGGAATAGAGACAATAAGATGTTCTTCTGAAACGTGAAAACAAGTTCTTCAGAGTCATTTATAGGAGCTCGTGATTGTCATTTTTCCCTCCCTCTCCTAGAGTTTCATCAATTCCTTTGTAGACCTTTAAGACACATTTGCTTCACACATCAGATGTTATAAGTCTTTTCCGTAATATATTTTTTAAAATAAAAAGATCTTTAGATGTAGTCGTGTGGATCAAGTGAATTCAGTAAATGTGCAGGGCATTGCGTAAAGAATACAGCAAGGAGTTTGGATAGACATGCAAACTTTCAGAGAGCATATGCTATTGAGAAGGCAGATGGAGAATGAAAAAATGCACCATAGAATTGCAAGACTAAGCAGACCACAAGCAAAGGTATAAAAAAGTGGAAGGGGGAGAATATAAGAATTCAAGAGGGAGAAAGAGCACATTGGGTTGTATATTCTTCACGAAGGGGGTAATGTATTCTACGGGTCTTTAGAGAGAGGTAGGATTTCAACACACATAGATGGGCTGGGAGGTTAGGAGAAAGGGAAACATAGCAGGCAAAAAGCATGAGCAAAAGAAGAGGATCAGAAGAGTGTGGGGCACGTTCAAGGGGAAAGTGAGCAAACGGCTTTGCTGCAATGTGGGGAATATGTTAGGAAATAGTTTTAAAAAATGAGAAAGGGTAAAAGTTATGGTTGTCCTTAAAC
Source organism: Mirza zaza (assembly GCA_008750895.1). NCBI lineage: Eukaryota > Metazoa > Chordata > Mammalia > Primates > Cheirogaleidae > Mirza > Mirza zaza. The sequence goes on from VSMD01034842.1 coordinate 1,999, forward strand.
ATTGGGCTTAATAGGCGATACGAAAGGGAGTGTGATGTGTTGAGGAAATCGTAAAATTTGGAGTGAGAAGGCCTGAGTTGGATTATGATGTTATGATTTACGAGCTAACTGACTTTGGGCAAGTCATTAAACACTTGGAGGCTCCCCAGTAGCATGGTGGGGTAATGTCTGAACTGGTGGTCACAGGATTAGGATGAGGCTCAAAATGAGGGAAATGACATTCGGTCATTAAATCTTGCAATAAACACGTATCCAGTGCCCAGGTCCTAGGGATATGGAGGGAGCCAGACTCTGTTCTCAAGGAGCTGACACGTTGGCTCAGAGAACCAGATGAAACATGCACAGACCAGCCCAAAGGAAAAAAAGATAATTTCAGATAGTGGTAATTGCTGCAAAGGGGGAAGAACTGGCAAGTGGGTAAAGAGTCATGAGATGGGGGTAGGAGAGCTGGGGTGTTGGTACTTTAGATGCGGCCTTCAGAAAAGGCTTTGTGGAGGAGTAGACACTGGGTCAAAATAAGCCAGAAACATGAAGATCTGGGAGACTGGAGTTCCAGGCAAGCCCATGTCTGGGGAGCAGCAGGAAGGCAGGCGGGCAGTGCAGGAGAGAATGGGGGAAGCATCTTCCTCGAGATGGTTGGGATGGATCACATAAGTCCATGTGGTCTAGGGAAAGGAGTCTGGTTTCCCATCCCAAGAGTGATGGGAAACACTGCATGGTTTAAAGCAGCAGACAGGCACAATTCAATTTATTCCGTGAGAGGAGAATTATGGTGGCACCAGAATGGAAGGGGGAGGTAGACAGGAGATTGTCGTAATTTAGGCAAGGAATGGTAGTGGCTTAGACAGGGTGGTTGTTGGAGATGGAAATACATGTGTGATGGTGAATTGTATGGGCAACTAAACTGGGCTAAGAGGACCCAGAAAGTTGGTAAAACATTATTTCTGGGTCTGTCTATGAGGGCGTTTCTGGAAGAGATTAGCATTTGAATCGTTGGACTGAGGAAGCACATGGCCCTCCCCAAAACAGGGGGGCCTCATCCAATCTAAAGAGGGCCTGAACAGAACAAAAGGGAGAAAGGGTGAAGAAAGAAGGGTACATTTTCTCACTGTTTGAGCTGAGACATCCATCTTGCCCCACCTGCCCTGGGACATTGACCCCAGCTCACCCCTTCAGAGTTGGACAGGGACTGACATCATTGGCTTTCCTGGTTTTCCAGTTTGCAGAAGGCAGGTGGCGAGCCCTCATGGCCCCCATGCCTGTGTGGGCTGATTCCTACAACAAGTGTGTGTGTGTCTCCTATGGCTTCCATGTCTCTGGAGAACTCTGACTAATATAGCATAGTTGGATTTGGGATATTTGGAGTGTCACCATAAAATTGTTGCTAGATTGGATGTGACTTAAGAAAAAATGCTAAATGAAATGCTTTGTGGTTTGCAAGTCCTGCATGCGTACATATGACATGTGGGCATTGCCTGGTTTGATAGTCAGTAGTGAAAGTTGAAGGTTTTGAGCTTGGAAGTGGCACAAAGTTAATTGGCTGATACCATATAGCCCCTGGAGCATGAGCAGAACCTGGGCAGGAGAACATTAGTTAGCTCAGTGCTTCTCAACTTGAACCTGCACATGAGTCATCTGGAGGTCTTGTTAAAATTCAGATTCTGACTCTGAAGGTCTAGGGTGAGATCCGAGATGCTGCATTAGTAACAAGCTCCTGGGTGATGCCAAAGGCACTGATCTGCTGGCCACGCTTCTAGCAACGAAGAGTTCAGGAGAACAATTCAGGTGAAAGTTAGGGAGAGTTTGAACTGCATCAGAAGTGTGGGTAAAGAAGAGAGATTTTCCTTTTATGGCAGAGGTAGAGATTGAACAACAAAGGAGAGTCATGCAAGAATGACGTTCTGAATTAAGGTGAGCAAGAAATGATGGTGTCAGTAATGTAGATACTAGAACCAGGAGGAGGTTTGGGGAAGGGAGTTTCTGGTCCCAATTATTTTTTCTTATGCTACAACTTGGGATCTGACTTGAGTACATACTTGAGGGTGGGAACTCTGCTGACATTTCAGTCTTCCTGGAGGGATGAGAAGTCAAAGCTTCCATTCTCTGGCCCTGTATCTGCTGCATATTAGAACACAGAGCCTGCATGCGTTTAAAGCCCCAAATGAAGGAAGCTTGGGAACCTCATTCCAAGCAATATGGTTGGAATTTGAACCAGCAAATCATGCCATAAGTCAAGAAAAGACAAGTTTTCTGGGACGGTGGTGTCTCAGTCCCTGCATAATGACTGCTGAGTGTCCTGGAAGCCCAATCCCCACTTCTATCTCCTACAGACTACATGCTGCTGGCTTCCGATAGGAATACCATAAGCCACACCATCACCAGCGCATGTGCGATACTAACAATATTAACAAGAGTGGAGACTACTGAGCATTTATTATGTGTCAAGCACTCTGCTAGGCATTTTAGGGCTATCATTGCATTAAACTCTCACAATTCTAGCAGGAAGTACTCGTATCATCCTTCCCAACCCCAAACACCACCCACCCCGATTTCATAGCCAAAGGACACGAGATTTTGCAAGGCTGGTAGTTTGCCAAGGCCCCCCACACAATAGGGTGGCAGAACTGGAATTCCGATCAGTCCATTGAGTAAATCTTTCAACAAGCAGACCCGGGGAGTCTAATTCCAGCAGCCTTACTCTTAACCGTTTATAAAGCAGTTCCTCTGGCTGTGCAGCTGCAGCATTGTTTACTGCTTGCCTAGAGCAAGAACAGGGCACCTGGTATCACTGGGCCCCGGTCCTCGCTCTGCCCCTAGTTATCACTGTGACTTTAAGTACCTTTAGTACCTCGGGACAAGATATTCCCGTCTAGGAAAAAGAGGGGATCCAATGAGAAAGGGGTTTCTCGGTCCCAGCTAGAATCGGTGGAAGGGACTTAGACAATTCCCGATGCTGGCCCCTCAGAGATTACGATTCAAGCAGTCTGGCGAAAGGCCCACGTATTGGAGCTTTGAAATCGTTTCCAAGGGGTTCCAGGGCACAGCCCGGAATGGGGCTCCAGGCTGTGGGTCACTCCTTAAGGAAGATTCACATCTTTCGCTGTCTTCCCAAGACTTGGTCATCCAGATCTCTGTATGACGTGGGTGTGTGACTCTTGGTACTGCCAGAACCAATTTCACGGTGGCTTTTATTCTGGCCACAAAGCCTACGTGTGGCTCTGCGGTCTGGAGCATTAGGCATTAGGGAGGTCTGATCTGGTAATAGGAACTCCAGATTTTACAGGTGAAAGACACAAATGTGGGAAAGATAATCTTTTTTTTTGGTGGAAGAATCTGCTTCTCCCGAATGGCCCTCTGAGGGGCCGGGGCCGCCGTGGTCCTCTGTGTGCTGCGGAACAGCCTGGAGCTGAGAAGTGTGCTCCAGCCCAGCAGCAGCCACCTCGATTTGGCCAGGGAAGTGCAGTCACCGAATGTCTGAGACATGACACAGTGAGACTAAAGAAGGCACCAGTGCTACAGGGAAATGGTTTCTTTTACAGAGTTGGATGTGGAATGTTCTCCTGGGCCCCTGGGAACGGGAGCTCCTGTGGGGTGCATGTGGCAGCCCCGGAGCCCCATGAATCCCTGCTTCACGGGGGTGGCACGGCCACCAGTGACCCCGCCTGGGGGTGTTCCAGCTGGGCGGTCCCTCCTCACAAACCGGGCCAGTACGTTTTACTTTAAGCTAATTTGGTTGCAAGAATGGGGCTGCACGTCTAAGTTGCCCGACAGCGTCGAGTCTGGGTAGATTCCCTTTCCATCCCCACCTTTTCTCACTCTGGCCCTGAACTGCTGAACCCAGAGATGTTTGCCTTTCCGTGGCAGGATGACATCAGCCAGGAGGCAGTTCTCCGGCCCAGGGAGCCAAGTCCTCAGACACCATCTCGGAAGTAGGACAAGAACATTTTGTTTCTGAGATCCAACCCAGAGAACTGCTTGGTCCCCGGAGCAGGAGCCAAATGTGTTTGCGCAACCCCAGCAGTGGCTTCCAAAATGTGGTTCGAGAATTTGCCAAGGGTTTTCATTTCTTTTGGGAGTGAACAGACATGGGTGGCGTGACTAGCATTGGCCAGACAGGCCAGTGTGATTTGGGGCCTCGAACCTCAAGAAGGTTTAGGGGTCCCAAGTGACAATCTCCCTGGCTGGTCTGGACACGGGACACTGCTTCAGTACGCACCCCAGCGGGGACACATGGCCACGGGGAACATCGAGATCAAGGTGGCCGGGGCACGGTGCCATGGTGTCCTGGCCAGGGGCGTGCTCATGCAGTGGAAAGGAGCAAGAGGAGCTACCAATTTGGCTCTTGCTCCTGAACATTTGCTCTGCATTCTTGAATCCTCCTGTTAAAGAGAATTTCCTTGCAAGTCTCTACACTTCAGGCAATGGTATAAACACACACACACACAACACACACACAAATACACACATACATAGAGTTAAAACCTTTTAGGAGATAAAACTCATCTATTGCATGTGCGTCCGCATACGCATGTTCCTATTGGGAGAAATAAAGGACTATAAAAATGTGTGTGCACATGTCAATGAACACCATTTGGAAGCTAATATTGGTGTCTTTTAAAGGCCAATCTTATTACATAATAAACTGTTACATCTTGTAGTACTTTATAGCTTGCAGAACAATTTCACATCTCATCTGATCAGTCCAATAAATTTGTAAATGTATTGGTTTCATCTCTATTTTAACACCTGAGGAGCTTAAAGATCAGAGAGGTCAAGTGTCTTGCTCAAGATTGCACAGCAATGGTTTCAGAATCAGGGTGAAAAACATGGGTCGCCTTCATCCAATCTCTCTGCTACACTGGCTGTCTAGACTGAAGGCCAATAGGCACGTGACTCATTTATTTGTAGGACTAGATGCCAGGGTGTGGCACCTCAAATTGGTTGAAGCAGCAACAGTCACTTCATCTGGGAGCCTTTTAGGAATGCAGAGTCTCAGGTCCTCCCCAGACCTTCTGAATCTTCATCTGCATTTTAACAGAATCACCTCAGGTCATCCATGCACACAGTCCAGTTTGGGACACTCAAAGGAGGGGGCTAGGGTTGCATTCTCATTTCTGTCACACTTGAGAGTCCCTGAGCACCAGAATTACATAATCTGGGGAACTAAAGAAAAAAAAAGAAAAACAAAACCACAACACTCATGCCCAAATCCCACGCCTGCGATTCTGCCTCCGGAAGAGAGCAAGATCAATTTGCTTTAAAAGTTCTCCAAGTGGTTCTCATATGCAGCCAGGTTTGGTTATCCCTGAGGTTTCTTCCCACCTGTCCTGTGACCGTGAGCCTTGCCTTTAGGGAATGGGGCCATGTGTGCTTCACCCCCACCTAGTGCTATACTGACACTGCAGGATTCCTGGAACATTTTGTGCTAAATCCAACCCTTTTCCTTCTGTGCAGAGACCTGCCTGCACTAAGTACCCCTGAGTGTGTCAGCCTCTCCTGTGGCAGCTGTGCCAATGGGATGGTGTGTCCAGCCCCTTCCTCTTTCCTGGGAAGAAGAGTCAAAATGTCAAGACAGGGGCCCTGGGCTCCCTACTTTTAACCGAGGAGTTGAGAGCAGCACAAAGCAGCGTCGAAGCCCCTGGGGTAAGGAGGAAGGACTGGCACAGCTCACCCTCCAGGGGAAGTTTTCAATGTCCCTGAGGGCTGGCAGGACAGTCTGCATATTGCAGATGCCCCTGGGAACACCAAAAGAGCAAGAGCCAGGCAAGAGCCGGATCCCAGGAAAAGTCCTGCTGTTTCTGGTAAGGTGTTGAGAGCCCCAAAGACATTGTGTTCATTGCACCTCTTACAAAAAAAAAAAAAAAAGCAAAAACCAAAACAAAACCCGCAGTTTGCTGTGTGTGCAGAGTCACGCTGTAAGATCTGCGTTCACTCTCCTGTTGAGCCATCTGCTTGAGATACCAAGAGAGGAAATTCATTAGGGAGAGATTAAGGCCGGGTCGGGGGAGGACAGCTGAACGGCCGAGGCCACCGAGCCAGCCCAAGTGTGAAGGAGCTTGTAATTCTAGGTGTCCCATATTTCACTGCTTTTCAGATATGCAGGCGTGACGCCCAGCAGCGGGGCCCACACTGATTTACTGGGTTTTGCAAAACCGTCTAGAAATCCCTGGGGGTTTCTTGTCGAGTCCTGCCCCCCCAGTGTTAAGACAAGCCCGGGCGCTCGTATTTCCATCTGCCATCTGCGCTTGCCAGGCCTCACACTGGACATGTGAGGACACGTGCTTCATCTGGGTGTCGCACACAGCAAACGGGCAGCTGTCGCCATTCCTGGCTGCCACACTTGTGGCGGATCACGGCCCACTTTGCTAACTGCCTTTCCCGTCTCCTCACTCCTCTCTGTTTCATGGCTTAGCAGTTGCATGGCTAATGACTTTATTTTCCTCTCCCCAAAACTTCTGGGATTTCTCTCCTCACCTCCCTCCTGTCTCTTCCCGGTCCGTGTCCTCAGGGCACAATCCAATTTCCACGGCTAAGTCTCCCCACACTCTCTTCCCCAGCTCAGGGTTCCAGGGGGCCAGGAAAGAATGGGGTAGAGCTTCTCTTGGATCTCGGGCTGGAGGCAGGAAAGGTTCTGGGCTCTTGGTACCTGGAGCCGTCGATGTTTACCCTGCCCCCGGGAATCGGCTATCCCGTGACGTGACCACCGTGTGACATGGCGGTGTTGAGAGCTTCCATCTGGCAAAGAAGGGGCCAAGGCAGGGAAGTGTCCTGTCTCCCAGCCAGTCTGCAGGCAGGATTTGGGGGGTGCGGCTGAGTGACCCTTGGATTACAAAAGCCCCAGTGGTTCTCAACCCTGGGACGCCTTAGGGTCCTTGGGATATTTCTGACACATTCTCATCTCTGGCCCACTCCCAGGATTCTGACCTACCAGGGCTCAGGTGATGCCAGCACCTCAGTGTTTTTTTTCACAAGTTGTGGGCTGGCTTGAAGGGTGCTGCTGTTCCCCCTTCCTTGGGTAGGGTCTTAAATAGTGTCACATCCACCAACCCCCAAATCCCCATCTCCAAGATGGTGACATGGCATGTCTCGAATTAAAATGCCAGAGTCTGTGTAACAGGGAACCGGGTAGTCTCTTGTCTGCTGATCCAACGAGGAAGGCCAGCAGGAATGCGCGGGGTGGGGAAAATGCAATTTTGCTGCTGCCTGGCACATGCGGTGGCTGATTAACTGCTAACCAAGTGTTGCCGGAGAGCGCTCCCGGAGGGGCTGGCGGTAATGAATAAGACAGAGGGACCCAGCTCATGGGTAATTACACATCAGTACGGCCAAAGGGCTGCTCACACCTCCTGCTCTCCTTACTGAGGGTCTCTGAGGCCAGCCTCTGGGCCAGGGGCAAACCTTCCATTGCTTATTCAATTATGCCGAGTCCACAGCTAATAGCTTTTAGATTTGCCTAATTCTTTTGCTGGGGGGAGCATCTCTGGAATGGGTATTATTTGCATATCTGTCTTAATTACTCTGCCCTTAAGAGGACAGCAGGGGCTGCCACTCTTCCATCCATGCTGCGGCTGGGCTGATGGAGGCTGGGAGGAGAGGAGGGGCCGCCGAGAGCTCCTCTGGGTGCTCGTGGTGGTGCAACTGCAAACCTGCTGGCTCCCAGCTGCCCTAGCAAACTGGCCCCAAAGGCAAATCCACTCTCCTGTCCTTCCTTGCTCAAGGTGGAAGCCACTTGGGTTCTTGGTTCAAGAATGTGCCCTTAGACATCATCTTCAGCTACGGCAGCAGATGGGGAAGGCGAGACTTTTAAAAAGGACACTTGTGCAGTAGCTGCATCCCTAGTGTTGGGGTCTCCCCACAAAGAATCTGGAATGTCAGGACCATGAGGAGGCTGAAGTGTCACCCAGCCTGGAGTGCCGTATGTTTATGCAGCCCGGTTGAATGGAAGTCTCTGGGACGATGGAAGTGTTTTGCATCTGTGATGTCTGGTTCCACGGCCACTGGCTGCATGTGGCTCTTGAGTACTAGAAATTGGTTAATGCGACTGGACTGAATTTCTAAGTTTATTTAGTTTTCATTAATTTACATTTAAATTTAAGTAGCCGCATGGGGCTAGGGGCCCCTAGGCCGGACAGACACTGCAGGTCTCTAGGGCCAGGCAACGCAGGTCAGCGTGAGGAGTGACCTGGGCCCAGATAAGCCCCTAGGACATGGTGGGGCCTTGTGCCCTGTCTAAAGAAGGACTTGGCTCCATGTCGACAAACAGTTACCGTGTAGGAATGTTCCGGGCTCAGGGATGAGATGTCCTAACTTTTTAAGAGAAGACAACAATCTAGGTTTTTATTTGAAATCTTCTAAGCTTTAAATGTTGGAAACTCTTCAAAGATTTTAAATCACTTATGACTTTACTTCTAGTGCAACTTTATTTTGCTGCTGAGGAAATGGAAGAGTTGGGAAAATTCCATGTTTTCTCCAAGCCTACCAAGCAAGTTGGTACACAGGCTTCCTTGGTCTAGTATTCCAGGTCTGTCCTCTCATCTCTTAATCGGCTTGCATGTTAGGTCTATGTATTCTCATTCTAGACAGTACCTATTTTATCCTCCAGACGTTTTTGCTTTGCCAGACTGACATGTGAGTTTATTCACGCCTCTTATTCTTCTAGGCAGCAAGAATCTTCCCAAGCATCTGAAATACCCCCATGGGAGAAGAGATAGAATCTTTGTCTCTTGGATTTAGGGGGCTGGAATCGGTCTGTCTAGAAGTCTAAAATTTCTTTGAAGTCTCATGTTTTATCATAAAAGAAAAACCCATGCAAACTTGGCAGTCTACTCTTTAATATGTTTGTGCTTTTTTAACATTAAGACAAAATTCCCTGACAAATCTTCTAGTAAAAGTGAAGTTGCAAAGAGAAGCAACAGTTTAATCCTGTGGTTTCATGAATCATCTGGCCCACAACTTATACCACAGGGCACCTCCCACCCCAGTTTGAAAAGTGCTGATGCATGGTAACCAATTTTAATGGCCAATTTGAATGTCTCTGTCTTTGCCACTTTTCATTATTTAACAGGTAGAGAGGAGACTCTTTGCTTGAGAATGTCGGTAGTCTTTTCCAAGCAGATGTGAGCAGTTTGGGGGCATGAACTTGGATCCTGTCTTATTATCCTTGGATTTAAGATATTTCAAGGGTGCAAATACAGAAATCGAGCAAAGCGGAGAATGCATTAACACCAGGAGCAAAGAGAGATCTGTCAGTCACTGGCTGTTGGGAATGCCATTGCTTTTCAGGGCTGCTTTGGTCCTCTAAGGAAAAGGGACATGCGATGTTGTGGATGTTACAGGGAAGGAAACCATGCTGTGGGGAGATAGGAAGATGGGACTTAATTCAGCCATCCACACCGTGTTCTTTAGGCAAGTGGATGCAGGGAGTGCTGCGGTGGATATCCCAGCGCATGGACGTGAATCTGGCAGAGAAAATGTGGATGAAAGAACTGCTCTCTCTTGAAGATAAGCCCTGGCCTTCTAGTCCTGGTTGACTGTGTTTTCCTGTGGCTTCTCTGTGCACCAACTTATTTTCTGTGTATTTTGCATTGTTTCCTCCTCATCTCAAAGGCTTCCAGCCAGTTAGAGGATGGAAAGTTAAGTTTGAGAATCCTGACAGTGAGTTCGTAGCTAGTCATGCTTAATAGAGTTAGTAGTAGAAGAGCAGCAGAGATGGGTCCTGAGCACTTTTTACTCAGACAAGAGTTTGGGGAAATGCGGGAACCTTCGTGTGCTTCCTGCCCTGCCTGGTGACTAAAGCAGAGCGCAGTGCATTGTGGGTTCTCCTGAGTGAGGTCTTACAACCTTGCTCTGGACTAATCTTTGGGTCCCTTTGGTCACCTTCCTACACTTTTTTTTTTTAATCTTGAATTTACCAGATGATATCCACAGTTTCAACTATCACTCTCCCCAATTTGTGTCTCCCCAAAGCATCACCCCCATATTTTAAATTGCTTATTAGAGAACAGAAGCGTCCCTATTGAGACAACACAAGAATATCAAACTTAAAATTCGCTAAACAGAATTCATTGTCCTTCTCCCAGACCTGCTCTTTATCCTGTACTTTCTCCAACTAGCGAAACGGCTCACTGAGTTTCTCAAAGTAGATAACCCTCCATTACCTTGGGTTTCTCTTCCTCCTCTCCTACCACATTCACTTGGTTGCCTATCTTGTCAAATTTTTCCTCGTATATGTATATCTGGTTATTCCCACTGCTTTGATTTATTTCATATCATTATCATGTCTTGTCTAGATAAATGTCATGGCCTCTAACTTGTGTTTTTTTCCCCTCACTGTTAGTCTCTCTCATCTCTGGAGAAACTTTAAAACCACTCTCCTGAAATCTTTTTTTTTTTTTTCTTCTTCTTCTTTTACAAAATTGGATATAGCAAATCTCCTGCTTCAAATTCCATGTTGACCCCTGTTGTTCCAAGAAACGATGCAAGTTCCCTGTAAAGGCTGCAAGATTTGTCCCAAAGTGAGTCTGAATTAATTGTTCAACCTAATCCTTTTGCCAGTTTTCACCTACGTACCCGGCAGCTAAGCTGCTTACAACTGTCCACCATTCCTTACCGGCATACCCGTGAGTGGCTCTAGATACGCTGCCTACTCTGTTTGGGATGTTCCTTCCTTTCTTCTTATTTCTTATTCATCTTTTAAGTCCAATTTCAAATGTCAACTCCTTTTTAAATCTGCTGCAACTCTTTCAGTCTGGATTAACTATTCTGCCTCTTGTCCATGGCTCTTTTACCACAGTGATGCTTTGTAATTTATGGGTTTACAGCTTATCTGTATTTTCCACTGGATGGTAAGATCCTGAAGACGCATACCTTGTTCATTTGTGTGTCTCCAGAGCTTAGCACGAGGCCTGGCACAAGGCAGACACCCAGTAAATCTTTGTCCAAACACCAATCTTACTAGTCACAGAAGCCAACTGTGAACTCCTTTAGAGGGGGGATTGCATCTTATGTGAATAGATCTTTGTGTTGTCAGTGCCCAGCATACACTAAGGGCTCTCTAAATATTTATTGACTCGATGAATCAGAAATTTCCAGAAGTCAAATATAGTGATAGCCAAACCTGTCTCTATTTCCTCAGTTTTGTGGCCTTGGAAAGTTACAAATCACTCTTAGAGAATCGAGACTTCTGAAGGCCAACAAATGGTTCATCATGGTGGCCATACTTTTAGCGTTTGTTTCATTTCTACCCAGAAATTATACTAAGAATGGGGATAGCTGCTATTTACGGATGGCCTGCCACGTGTCAAGTTTTGTGCTAAATATTACCTCATCCAATTAGCATTTCTTTAAAAGCAGCTATGACTGAACTGAGGGCTATCATCAGAAAAACCCTGGAATTTATTTAAAATTACCTTGTGCACATCTGAAAGACTCAAATTATTGTTTAAGCCCCTCAGACATTACGCCACTAATCCTTTTCTAATGATCTCATCTTAAGAAATAGCAGCGGCAAGAGGACTGCCGAGCCTCCCCCCATAACGACATAATGAGCAGATTTGGGTATTTACATAATAACTCAGAATGATTTCAGGGCATTTTAGACAAAATAGACAACCACTTAGATTGCTGTCATTGCAGTCATCTCATCACTCTCAGAAATTAAATGGAGACGGAAATGGAAAAAGCAGAGATCTGGGAGTTTTTGGATGCATCATGCTTGGAGCTCCTTAAATGCTCTGGGTTTGCACCAAAGTGCCACAATTAGGAGACTTGGCTCATAGAAAATGCAACCATTAAAGCTTTGTGCAAGATATCAGAAATTGATCTGAGGTAGAAGGAACTAGATCCCAGAGGCCCTTTTTGAAAATGACTGCTATTTGACATTTATGGTGGGGTATGGTTGGGAGGGAACACTGACGCTCCTAGGATTATAACTTGCCCCATCTCCTGTTTCTGACTCATAGGCTCTTTTTGTTTGGTATTTTACTTCTACCTCTCTCTTTTTAACTTCACGTATTGGACCTTATATATATTTTTTTGTGCCTTAAAATAGTCACTCACATGTTTATTATTTTCTTTACTCCCCATTTCTTCTTGGGAATGATTTTATTTCCTTCTGAGATCATTTTCTTCTTTCTGAAATTCATCCTTTATTAGAAGTGCTTTACTGCATGTGTGTTGGTAATCATAATCTCTTTCAGGTTTTTCTCATTCGAAAAATGTGTTCATTTCACCCTCATATTTGAAAGAGAGTTTTGCTAGGTTGGCAGTGATTTTCTTGCAGTGTTGTTGCTGTGTGTGAATCAGCTGGTTGGGTCAATATTCTGTGTAGGTTACCTGTCGTTTTCTCTGGGTGCTTCTTGGTCTTTGGTGATACTGCAGCCTCACTTTGATGTGTATGGGCGGAGATATTATTGAGAGTGTCGGTGTTTGGGGCTTTATGAATCAGAGGATTATTGTCATTAATCAGCCCTGGAAAGGTCTCATTCATTGTCTCTGAGTAGCTCACCTTCCCCATCTCACCATTATCTCCTTTTATGCTCCCTTTAGATACACATTAAAACTTTTCCCTCAACACAACTTGCCTTTTTCATCTCTTTGCCACTGTGTATACATTATGCATTTGGGGTGATTTCTTCAGCTTGATCTTTAAGTTTACTAATTTTCTCTGGAGTTCTGACTAGTTACTTTAGCTTTTGTTTCTCAAATTTCTAATTGATCTTTTTATCAAAATCGGTCTGATTATATTCGATAGTCTCTTGTTTCTCTGCCAACTTTTTGATACAATCTTTCTTTTCTTTGTTGTGATAAAAACACGTAATGGGAGATACATCCTCTTAACAAAATTTTAAGCGAACAACATATTATTGTTAACTATAAGCACAGTGTTGTATAGCAGATCTCTAGCACATTTTCATCTTACCACCTTTCATTTTGTAAACACGTTAAAAACATGTTTTGTATTCTCATCCTATTATCTCTACTTTTACAATTTGTTGTTTCCATTGATCCTTCCTAGCGGGGGAGGGGGGGCTTGTTTTCCTTTGTGTTTTGGGATCTTTCTTTCTCTCCTTCTCCGTGAACGCCTGTTACTTGGAACTTTATTACAGGGATTCTCTGAGACATGGGTTGAAGTCTAGTCCTCTTTAACTAAATTTTTGGCTTGCATTTTTGGAGTGAAGTCTAGCCCAAACTCTTTTACATGTAGGGCTGTGGATAGATATGCTTAGAGGAGAACTTTTCCCCACTGATTTCCTCTTTCACCAAGGGCCAAGAATATGATAGACTTACTCCAGATCTCTCTAGTAGATTGCTGTTTTTTTTTTTTTTAAAGTTTGCTCGTTGAGATGATTTCCCTTCTGAGGTTTATTTACTTATTCATTTATTTTGCCAGGATTTGGCCTGACTGCTCATCTGTGGCCCAGCCACTGTCCTGCAGGCAGGGGCTCTTGGTACCCCGTGGTCTGCAGACACACAGAACAATGCTGGCTCCACCCTCAGCCTACCTCCCTCAATTTACACCTTCTTATTGTTTCTAGCCTTTCAGAATTGCCCTTACTTTCTTCCAGCTCTTCCATACATTTCAAAACATATTTGAAAATGTATTCAGTGTTTCGGGTTATCTCTGGCCCTCTGGTTAACTGTATTTCCAGAAGCAGAAATTGCAGCAGTCACTTTTTCAATATCTGATTCATACAACAGTTATTGTTCTGGTTGAAAATTGAGAAAACACATTCATCAACAGGGTAGGTGACTTTCCTAGTAAATAATCAGTGTCTACGTAGTGTCTATGTTGGATCCTCCAGCCAGGATCCTAGTTACGGTCTTAGCTGACCAGGTAGCAGCCTTTCTGGTAGCTCAGCCACTAAAGATATTCAAAAGGCAAATGATGACTTTGCTTTATACTTCTTTGAAAATGCAGAATTAATTAGATAGGGACTCCTTCATTTTCCCACTGCCAAATGCACCAGCATAGCTGCTCTGTCCTCTTCTTCATTGTCCTGCCTTCTGGTGCTGTGGGTGAACTTTCTGCTGCTGCCTAAGTCTGCCCTTCCTGCCTGTGCCTTGGGTCCCTTCCCCCCCTCACTGTGTCCTGACTTGCCTCTTTGCAACCCTCCACTTTATTTGTTGCATCACCAGCTTCTCTCTCTCCACTGGGCTATTACCCTTATCACTGGTGTGCCCACCTAAGAAACCCCTCCCTGGGACCCCACCTCCACCTCCAGCTACCACTCCATGTATCTGCTGCTCTTTGTAGAAATGAACCGGAAGTGTTCTAAGCCACGGTCTCTGCTGCTTTTCCCCACCTTGTCACCCCAGCCATTCCAGATGGGTTTCCATGTCCTCCAATCATTCATGTCCACACCACTTCCATGCTGTCAGGACCAATGATCACCAGGCTGACCTTTTCATGCTTTTGCCAGCTGTTGGCATTCCTAACCATTCTCTTCTCCCTGGAAACACTTGCTTTGCTTGGCTTGTGTGGTGCCATGCACCCTGCTGGTTTTCTTCTTACCGTGAAATCTTCCTCTGTCCTTAAGTCCTCCTCTTCCGCTGACCTCTAAGTTTTGGGGTGCTCCAGGCTCTGAACTGAACCTCGCTTCTCCACCTGCACACACCTCCAGTGATGATGTAATTCCAGTGGCTTTAATGCTAGCGACACGCAATGACTTTGAATCTGTATCTACAGCTCTGATCTTCACCAGAGCTCCCCCTCCATCCCTGGCACCTGGAATAGCATCTTGCACATGGTACAGATGAAGGGACCCTGAGAATATGAGCTCAGAAGACCCGACAGGCATCTGGAGCCCTCCAAGTCTGAAGCCAGAAGTGCTTCCAATCAGGCAAAATGACTGTATATGTTGGAATTACTGTCCCTCACCTGGTACGGAATGGCATCTTCACAGACTTAATAGCAAACTCCATAAAGTTCTTGGTATTCCTTAGGAGAAAAAAAACAACTTCTCTCCATGTAAATCTTGAAAACTGATCTTTTACATACCCACTTCATAACATAATGAAACACTTAGAATGAGAAGGAAATTCATAAACCCCAGGGCAGTCACAATAGAGCACTGCGGGAGCAAATCCTGTTCAAAATCTGGGCTGCTTTTTTTCCAAAAAAGATACAAGTATGTGCATGTGTATGTATGTGTACGTGGTTATGTGTGTGTCTGTGGCTCTGTGTCTGTATATGTCTGTATGAGGGTCTGTGTCTGTGTGTAAATGTCTATATGGAGATGTGTGTGTGTCTGTGTATACATATGTGGTTATGTGTGTGTCTGTGTGTGTACTTGTCTGTATGGAGGTGTGTGTGTATCTGTGTGTATGCACGTCTGTGTGTGTATGTGGTTATGCGTACGTGTGCATATGTTTGTATGCAGGTGTGTGTGTCTATGTGTGTATGTGGTTATGTGTACGTGTGCATATGTCTGTATGGAGGTGTGTGTGTCTGTGTGTGTTCATGTCTATGTGTGATGTGGTTATGTGTACGTGTGCATATGTCTGTATGGAGGTGTGTGTGTGTCTGTGTGTGTGCATGTCTATGTGTGATGTGGTTATGTGTACGTGTGCATATGTCTGCATGGAGGTATGTGTGTGTCTGTGTGTGTGCATGTCTGTGTGTTTATGTGGTTATGTGTATGTGTGCATATGTCTGTATGGAGGTGTGTGTGTGTCTGTCTGTGTGTGTATGTGGTTATGCGTACGTGTGCATATGTCTGTATGGAGGTGTGTGTGTGTCTGTGTGTGTCATACCAGGGGAGAGGTGCCGGAGTGGAGCAGGGAAGGGGCACTGGCTACCACACCAGTGGAGGAAGGGCAGGGAAGGAAATCGTCCTTACCAACATAAAACCTGTCCAGTGTCATGTCTGGCAGGAAAGGTACAGATTGGCTCAGCTATGAAATCAGGCCCAGGAAAGACAAGGCAATAATTAGTCTCACATCTCTTCCACCCAAGGTGTTCTCAGACGGAGTCTGTAGGGGTCCCTGAGCAGCTTGGGTTTTGACTTCTGGCTAATGATCTGGAGGAGGGTGTGGCCTGTCTCCTAATGACTCTGAATTACATTCATTTTGAGGGTTTAAGTCGTCAGCATGGACTGCAAAAGAATGTGCATTGTGTTAACTTTCTATTGCTGCTGTAACACCTTATCTCAATTCAGTGGTTTGAGACAATATGAATTTATTACCTTACAGTTCTGTGGGTCAGGAGTCTGACCAGGGAGGTCTCCCTAGGCTAAAGTCAAGGTGTCAGCAGGGCTGCGTCCTTTCTGGAGGCTCTGGGGTTGAGGGCGCTCTGTCCTTGCCCTTTCCGGCTTCTGCAGACCTCTGTCTGGTCCTTGCACACAGCAAACTCTGTTTCAGCACGAGCAGTGGGCATCAAATCTTTGTTATCCCACCGTCCCTCTCTGGTTGTCCTCAGCAGGAAACGTCCTCCCCTCTGAAGGACATTAGATCCACCCATCATAGTCCAGGACACTGTCCCCATCTCAAAGTCCTTAACCTCAGTCACATCTGCTAAGTCCCTTTTGCCATGTAAGGCCATGTATTTACAGGTTCTGGGGTCTAGGATTAGGCTGTCTTTGCGGGGTGGCAGTGTTATTCTACCCACCATACACACAAAGAAGTTCGAAATCAGGTAAAACTCAATCCTCCAAATGCAAATGATCGCAGAAGGGACAGTGGCGGATGTAGGCTGCCACGAATCAGCAGGTGGGAGCAAGGAGGTGTCGGACACGGGCTGGGAGCTGAGACACAGCTCCACTGTGAGCGGGAAGCCAACCATGTAAGTGCCCTTCTGGGCTTGGCCCAGAGAACCCGTTTTGGAGGAAGGTGAGGCTGGACTGTTGCTTCAAGAGCCTATGGGTATTCATGCTTGCCTTTAGCTCGGAATCAAAGTCAGACTAATGTGTCTTAAATAATAAATTATTTCTTCACATGGACTGTCTTGGAAGGAGCCTTCAAGGGAGATAAATGTGCATGCTAATGGGTAAGAGGAAACCAGGGAAGGCATACAAACCATTTACAAAAATCATGTCTGTGAACATACCTTAAGGCATAGTCAGAGTCTAATGAGGAACAAAAGGCCAAAATGTAGGTTAGTCAGTTTCAATCAGATATAAAAAATGGCAACTATTGAGACAGGGCCTGTGGGAGGCAAAATAATGTCCCTTCCACAAAGATGTTCAAGTCCTAATCCCTGGGATCTGAGAGTATATTACTGTATACTTTGGTAATATCTGGTGTAACATATTATGCCGTATACATGGCAAAAGGGACTTTGCATTCGTGATTAAATGTAGGATCTTGAGATGGGGAGATTATCCTGGGGTGGGCCCAGTGTCATCACCAGGGTCTTACAAAAGGGGAGAGACAGGCAGAAGAGTGGAGAAGCAGAGAGCTGGTAGCATGATACAGTCTCTGTCTGACATTGCTGGCTTGGACCAGAGGAAGGGCCTTGACCCAGGAAAAATGTCAGCAGCCTCTAGAAGAAGCTGGAAAAGGCCAGGAAGTGGATTTTTTCGTTATAGTCTCCAGAAAGTATGCAGTCCTGCTGACACCTCTATTTGTGCCCAGTGAAACTCATTTTCGACTTCTGACTCCCTGAACTGCAAGCTGGTAGATTTGTGTCATTTGAAGACACCAGGTTTGTAGTAATGTTTTACAGCAACAGTAGGAACTGATTGTGGGAACCTGCATCTTTTGGGGTCTGCTGCCCATAGTGGGGTCTGACGCTAAATGGATGCTCCCCCACAAGTCTGACAGAAAGAGTGAATGAATGAGTAAATGAATACGTAAACTCTGGGACAATCTTCCCATCCCAGAACACTCAGACATGATGCCACTACTTTGCTGTTGAAATGCGTTCACCTCTTTCACGAGCTTCCTTTGAGCGGGAGCAGAGAACACCCTCAGAAACCGCACGTGCGCACACACGCTCAACAGGACACATCAGCACACACCCCCGCAAATAAAACAACTGAGGGCTTCCAAGGTCCAGGAAGAAGCTCCCCCTGCCCGCACCCCTGGGTGTTCTCCAATCAAGCCTGCACTGGAGAAGATGAAATGCCTTCCAGTTTGGGGCTCAATAGTGGTGCGGTAGGATGACCCATAGCACCTCTAACGTTACACCCCAGGCTGCTGCGAAATGTTCTGAATCGTATGACCTTAGACTCTTGGTTCAGGCTAATTAAGCCTCTTCTGACAGTACAGAATGTTCTGGTTTGCAGCAGCGGTTGTGCAACTGTTTAGACTGTACACCTTTGCTCCGGGGAGCTAGCGTGGCACCCTCTGCTTCTCTTTTGTTTTTCTGTGAAGGATCCGGGGCACAGGTGGGCCGTTTCCTTTTTGATATGTAAGAACGGGATCTACGCAGTGCTCTCGTGAGATGTCTGGGCTTGGGGCCATCGAAGGGGCTATTTTCGGGGATGGGCAGAGGGCAGAAGCAGCCCGTGCTACCTCCCAGAGCTCTGTCCCATGCCTGCTGGCCTCCTCCCTCCCTCCTGCAGAGTGCTGTGTGTGAACAGGGACGGAGGTGGGAATGGTCACTGCAAGCCAGTGGCAGAAAATGTTATGACAGAGAGTGTGGGAGGCAGAGGAGCTGGTTACACTTTACAATTTATTGCATTAGCTGTTCCTTACGCCTGAACGGGGCTTAATGATGGGCCCACAGGGCTTGGGTGTTGCGGTGCTATCTTTAAATGACTAGTGTGTCCTCCCCAGGGGGGAATAGGCAGGAATTCCTAGAATCTGAGTGTGTGTCTACACGTTTCGGCATCAGCTTGGACTACCAATGCTTTTGCAACCACTGGTTTTGCAATGGTATCAGAAGTTTTCTCAATTTCAGATTGCTTTACCCACCGTCTGTCTCAGGTGATGGAGATCTCAGAAGAGAGAGTACCGCTTTCATTTGGGGCCAAGTGGCTCCGCTCATCTGGGCCTCAGTGTTGATCTATAAAGTGGGAATGACATCAAACACACACAGTTGTGGGGATGAAACTAATAGTGCAAAGCACTTGGGGCAGCACCTACCTCAGGGCGAGCACTCTATAAAAAAAGTGTGCTACGCTTTCAATTGGCAAATGCTCCTGGGGTATGGCTATATGTCAGGTAGAGACCAGGTGTCCGAGTATCAAGATGTCTAAGACAGAGTCCTGTCTGAGGGATCGTTGTAGTTTGTTAGGGGAAAAGATACTTGAATAAATAAAATTAAAATTAAGCATCATGGGGGCTGTTAAAATTTTGAGTAGGGAAGAGTGAGTGGCCCATTGTGCCTGGGAAGGGTTTGAGGGTGATCAGAGGCTCTGGATCTGACAATCCTGGAGCCGAGACATGAAATGCAACAGGTGGTCACCAGGCAGGTGGGTGGAAGGCAGGACGGGACGGTGCCCCTTTCCTTCCTGCTCTGTCAAGTACCCGTCCCCGAGGGGCCTGGCGCACAGTCCCGGAGCATCTCGATGCTCGCCCTGTGCAGGCTGTTTGCCAGCCCTGGCTGTGGCCTCAGTTTGGTTTGCTGACAGAGAGGAGAGCCACCAACCCAGATCATCCAACGCTGGCAACCACAGGGCTGACGGGGCCTGCAGGGGAGACCTTGCATCCCAGCTGGGCTTCTTCAGGGGCCTCTCTCAGTGGGGGCTTTAACTCTCTGTAAAGCAGATTGACTTCTGCCGTGACTTGCATTTGCTTGTGGCAGTGTGACAGGTGTCAGGAGGAGCTGACTCTGGGGACGTAGGCTCCTCGTGCACACATGGCAGGAAAGATCCTGATGATTTGCCCAATAGGAATTAGTTCTTCCATTTCTCAGACCTGCCCTATTCTCCCTCTGCCTCATGCTGACTCTCGGCGGCACGTGGGACACCTGTCACGGCGAAGCACCATTTCCCTTTATGTTCTCCTTCCAGGGGAAGAAAGGCTTAACTCAGTGTGTACACAGTAGGCATTCAGTAAATGATAGCTGAAGCAAGAAGTGATTTCTTATATGAATGGAGGGTTTTCCCAGAATGTACGTGGACTGCAAGTCATGCAAAGGCAGAGCCCACACCTGACCTGCTCACTGGAATATTCCAGAGCTGGAGAAGGGCTTCACAGTGTCGTCTCCAACTACTTTTCCTCACTCTTAATGAATGCATAGGTTGTGTAGATTGTGTCTCTAAATATCCTCAGATTGTTTCCTTTACATTCTTACTGCTACTTTAGTTCCGACCCAGCTGGTATTTACCAATACTATCTGAACTTTACCCCTCTGCTTGTTTCCGTTGTCACCCTCACCCTTTCTGCTCCCCAGCCTGCTTTTAAAGCTCATGCCCTGCAAACATCTCACTGTCACCTGTGTGTGCATATATACGTGTGTGTGTGTGTGTTCCTCAGCCTGGCAATAAGGCCCTTCCCGAGTTATTCTGGATCTGATTCTCAAGACACGGCCTCCTCCTGCCATTTGCTGTAGTCGAATGGCACCAGTGGCCATTCCATTACTGTTCCACGTCTTTCCGTCTCCATGAACGTGTGTGTAGCATTCCCTCCTCCTGGAACGCCACACCCCTTCCTCCCTGCTCAGTGTGAGCGCGGCCGCGCCTCCCCCAGAGGCGGACGGATTGCCCTGTGAGAGCTGAAAGGAATGGAATCTTGGAATCTTCCTTGGAATCTTCTGCCGCCGAGTCCTCACCGTGATGTGGGAAGACTGGATCCCAGGGAGGTGAGGGGCTCACGTCAGACCCACTTTCAAGTCAGGGCTAAGAAAAGGATCTTCTGGCTCTTAATTCACTACTTTATCTACATGGCCACACACTTCATTCACTCAACAACTCTTCTTAAGGTGTTTTTCACGTTGCATTTTGTTTTACTATATATATAGACACACACACATATATATATTTATCTATTTATTTTATTTTATTATATATATTTTTTTGAGACAGAGTCTTGCTCTGTCACCCAAGCTAGAGTGCAATGGCATCGTCACAGCTCACAGCAACCTCAAACTCCTGGGCCCAAGCAATCCTCCTGCCTCAGCCTTCTGAGTAGCTGAGACTACAGGCCCTCATCACTGCGCCCAGCTTAACTTTTCTATTTTTATTAGAGACGGCGTCTCACTCTTGCTCAGACTGGTCCTGAACTCCTGACCTCAAGCAATCCTCCTGCCTTGGCCTCCCAGAGTGCTAGGATTATAGCTATGAGCCACTACTATGCCTGGCCTACAATTTCTTTTAATTGTCTGGATTTGTAGCTCTGAGAGCAGGGACCATGTCTTAATCATCTTAGTATATCCCACATTCCACAATCTTAACACGGACTTTACACCTGGTAGGTGCTTAGTATGTGTACTGAGCTTGAATGGATGGGTGGGTGAATAGATGAGTGGGTGAGTGGATGGATGGGCAGATAGATGAGTGGGTGGGTGGATGGATGAATGGATAGGTGAGTGGATGGATGGGTGGGTGGGTGGATGGATGGGTGGATGTGTGAATGCATCTTTGGAAAATTGTTGGTGTAGCAATTCTCCAGGAACGTGTTCAGGTGTCCTAATGCTCCCGTAGCAGACTTTCTCTGAAAATGTGTGTATTACACGGCAGAGCTAAACACACAGCTGCAGGTGTGGCTTGCTCATTTTCTGAAGTGATGAGTAAAAAATTCTGAGTGGGGGCTGGGTGAGGGATATACCTTTCTAGGTGTGTGAAATAACATCAATAATAACATAACTTTTTATTCGATCCAGATTCTGTATTAAGTATTCTATTTTGTTATCATGCTTAATCCTCACAGCAACTTTGTCAAACAAATGTTCTTATAATATTATCCCCAATTTGCAAGCACTTAATGAAGGTGAATGACCTGCCAAGGAAACTGCAGAGCCAGGACTTGAACCTGAGTTGTACTGACTCCGATGCCCAGGCCCTAGCCCACTACATGGAGCTAGGACATGTCAAAGTGGCAGCTGACAGTGAAGCGTTGGAAATCCTAGCTGCTGTGTTTGAGCCTGCTTAGGCCACTAATTTCCTGAGTGGGCAAATCACTTAATTTGGCTTCTCGATTTACTCCATGGTTTAATGGAAGTAATAGAATCTTCTTAGCAGGAGTGCTGTGAAAATTAATGAGTGTATATAAAGTGCTTTAAGATAAAGATTCTCAGATCCAAGGAGTTAGAGAAAAGGAGTTTGGAGGGCTATTAGGAAAGAGGGAGGAACTTCCTCTTCTTTTGTTTCCACCGGCTGGTTTGTGAGTGGGCAATGTTTTTGTAGAAGGAAATTCAGCTTCAAATCGTTTTTCACTGATGCAGAGTTCTGGGGAGGAAGTAGACCCCAGTAAATTTCTAGATTCAATTTTCACACTTGTATGAAACATTATTTTTAGCACCATATTCTTTTAAAAGAGAATTACTGTTATGAATTAATAATGACGGTAATTAAATACCACTGGGAGCCAGGGGGGAAAGTACACAATGGTCTTGATCAGCCCGGCTCCATCACTGACAAACTCAGTGTGCTGCATGCTCTTTCGTGGTCTACTCTCACTTAGCCATGGACAAGAGAAGGGGGTGGATTCAGTCAAAAGGCTGCACTCAAGGATCCAGAAGGCCACATGTGGCCCCAAGGCCACAGGTTCCCCACTTCTGTGTCCTTTGTTGAAGATAATAATGTCAGCAAATGGTTGCAAAAATTGTTGATGGGAAGGAGAAGGGCTGGGTGATTCCCTGACTTCAGTGCCAACCCTGAAGAATCAACCACTGATGGAGCTGCCCCCTCAATACCTGTTCCCACCATTGCCCAGCCCGGAGCTCTGGATTCAGCTGGATCCTTCTAGACAGCCCCTTGTTTCACGTCACCTTCTTGCACTGGGAGAAGAGGCAGGGCTCAGCCCTTCTGGCCATGAGGAACCCCTGTGTAGGGGAGACAGTACCTGGGACCACGGGCATCTCTAAGCAAGGCAGCTCAGAGCAAACGCAGGCTCACGTGGTTGGCCCAGAGCTGCCAGGAGCCCCGGCCTCCCTGCCCTTGGGTGGGCTGCTTGGAACCTAGTGCAAAGGGGTCTCTGAGCCCCGAGTAAGAGATCGGATTAAAGGTTTCAGACAGGCTTTGTGTTCACAGGTCCATGCGGCACACTCCCTGATCTGAGGTGCCCGTTGTCCAGATGTTTTGCTGGAATCTCTTGGAGCTGGGTGGGTACATCATGCCTACTCTTGCAGAGGTTGCTCCACATGAAAACATGTGCCGTGAGGCTCTTGTTACCTGCTCAGCAGAGTCAGTGGCTCTCTCCCCTGTGATGCTGTGAGCCAAGACACTCGAGATAAAAATCAACTAAGAACTTCACGCCAGCCCAGGAGAGGCACGTCTCCCATTCTCTGAGCATCGCTGCTCGCTGTTGCTGTGGTGATGCCTCTGCGCGGAGCGTGAGGCCCGTGGTGTGGCTGTAATGATGTGTTGTAGATGACTGTGCTCCTAGTTGACAGGTATAAATCCCCTTTGCTTTGTGGCAACATAGCCTGTAATGCAGCGATTAACTGGTAGGTTTTTATTTTAATCTCCTGTGCTCTTCAGACAAAAAAAAAAAAAAAAAGCTTCCCCCGAGGGAATATGCAGTTTAGGTTTCTCTAAACTCAAGTGATGCAAACTTGTCCTTCTCAAGCACGCTTTGTCTTTCACCCAGGGCCAGGTGCAGCACCCACCACATAGTAGGGACGCAGTAATGCTGGGCCCTTCTCCTCCCTAAATGACCGGCAAGGACTGGCCCCTGCAGGGCTGTTGGTTTAATAGGCCTGACACGGTTGGAGGGAGGAAGTGCTGTGTTCTCTTGTGTCAGAGGACATAGTTCACCCTGTGATTATCTCTCCGTGCAGGTGGCATCTGTTGGGACCCAGTGGTGTCACACTTTGCTGTGCAGGTGTGAGAATCGCTGCTCTCTCATTCTTGCAGGAGTTGGAAAGGAAACTTTGCCTTTCTGTCTCTGAGGCTGCCTTCAGCCTGCTGGGCTCTGCTTGCTGCACATGGGCCAACCCAGAGGCTGTTTCTCCAGCCGGTGGACCCCAATCTTCCATGGGCTTCGGACTCACTTGGGGCCTGTGTTACACTGCAGATGTCACTGTGCCACCCCCACAGCTCTGATTTTGAATTTCTGGGGCAGGGCCCCATGTGTCAAGAGATACCGTGCCCAAGCTTTGTAGTCAGAGGTGACTCTGCAGGTTCATAAGACTAAGGGAAAGAAGCCCTGCAGCTGGGAAGAAAAAGGGTAGGTGCCTCCTCTTGTCACTGCTGTGCATTGGCTATATGTGTGCAATGCTCGGGGGGCCAAACGTGCTAGGGGATGTTCATTTCTTTACCACCTACTAGATGCCAATGCCCATGCTATGTGTTGGAAAATAGCAATGAGCAAGAAATAGCTCCTGTTGCATGAAATTCACAGTCCAGTGTGTGTGGGCACACATACAAACACAAACCAACTACAACAAACAGAGACAAATGGTGCAATAATGTAGCATGAGCCCAGCCCGAAGCAATTCATCCATCTGAAGAGTCGTGGCATAACAATATTACCTTTTATTGAGCAGTTACTATGGCCTGGACTTTGTCTTACACACTTTAAGTAAATTTATCACAACCACTCTGCAAAGAAGGTAAGGAAACAGATCTAAGTTGTTAAGGTAGTTGGCACAAGGCCGCCCAGTTTATGAAGAGCAGAGCTGAAATGTCATTGCCAAGGACCACGTTCTTAACAGCTATATTATAAAGTCTTTCTAGAGAGAAGGGGCCTATTATTTACTGAACATCAACTATGTGAGGGGGTCCCTTAATTGAAGATCCATGACATTTCTGAGGGTGGCCAGAACTCTGTAAGGAGAAACATTGTGAGCATTTGCAGGCCGGGAACACCTGTCCGGATGACACCATCATGTCTATTCACCAGAGCCTGAACGGATGACAGGTGTGCTGAGTGTTGACACCCTTAGACTTCCTGCTGGCTGGGTGGGGTGCATCACCTCCACTGATAGCTTCCTAGTCAGTTTACCCAGTGATACTGTTTGGATATTTGTCTCCTCCAAATCTCATATTGAAATTTGATCCCCAGTGTTGGAGGTGGGGCCAGGTGGGAGGTGTCTGGTGCCCTCCTTGTGATAATGCGTGAGTTCTCACTCTATTAGTTCATGCCAGAGCTGGTTGTTTGAAGGAGCCTGGCACCACCTCCTCCCTGTTTTGCTCCTCCTCTCTCCATGTGACATGCCTGCTGCCCCTCCCCCGCCTTATGCCTTGACTGGAAGCTCCCAGAAGCCCTCACGAGAAGCAGATGCTGGTGCCATGCTTCTTGTACAGTCTGCAGTACCATCAGCCAAATAAACCTCTTTCCTTTATAAATTACCCAGCCTCAGCTATTCCTTATAGCAACACAAAGCAGACTAAGACACACAGCGTGCTCATAACGTGGGCACACACTGCCCTGGTCTCTGTCGCCTTGCCTCTGTGAGCAATGGGTGCTGCGTGGATGGCAGCTGTCTCAGCCTACAGGTATGACTGGGAACTGCAGTTTGTGTTTCTATCCTCTGGCCACTCTTGAATGTGAGTGGGGTCCTCCCCGCATCCCTTGGAATCAACTCAATCAGGCTGGTGCAGGAGTCAGAACACCTCACTTCCCCACGGTCCACTTGCCATCCCTCTCCCTCGCTTTGCACACATTTTATCTGTTAGGGTTTCGGTTGAAGACACCCTTCTTCACTTCCTCTCCTAAAAACAGTCACATCTTGTGTCTCAAGAAGCATGGCTGCTCCAGTATTAGCCACGTGTCATGGGGGGTCCCCAGCACCTCAACTTGAAGATGGGCTGCAGGAACTGGTCTTTAATCAATGTGTAGTTTCCATTTGTTCTTTTATAAACTATTACTTGGGGCCAATTATATTTTTAAAAAAACCCACTTCTTTTTCTTTTACTAGGTTCATCAAAAACAGGAAGTCAAAGGGCTGAATATTCTTCCTGTGAATCAACAGAGAAAGCTTTCTCATCTGAATAGACAACCTAGGGCCACTTATTCCCAGCGACAGTAAGAATGGAGGGCTGCAAGCTGGACCCCTTGGTATCAGGCAGGCAGGTGTCCCTTTTGTAAGCCTGAGGTGCACTGAATAAAGGGCACGCATGGCAGGCTGGAGTGGCAGGGCAGGGACAGGTAGCTTCATCCCAGGGCATTATAAATAAGGTGACAGGAAGTGCTGACTAGCAGACTAGAGGCACCATTCACCTCAGTAGCAGTCAAACTGGAATGACAGTCCTGGGCTTTTTGGGGAGCTAGTGAGAGAGGTGGCTGGTGTGGGGGTGGCAGGAGTCTATGTAGGAGATAGGTGCATTTCAACACCTCATGCGAATCAAAAACACACACACCATTGTTTCATGACTCATGTGGCCTCACTGATTCAGTCCAACACTGAGTCACAGGTCACTAATTTGTGATTAGCGATTAACCAGTGACTCACCAGTATCAAGGAAAAGGGATTGATATAGTTTCACACCATTCCATGATGTCACTGGGGCTGCAAGACAATCCTTTCTTGGCTTTAAGGCAGTTGCTTGCCAGAGAGGAGCCATGCAGCACGCTCTTGTCCGAACAGGCTGGTGTGCCTTTGGTAGCAGCCACCTGCCTGCTTCTTCCCAGGGAAGAGATAGGATGAGTGAGATCATATGCAGAGAATGTTGGAAAATCTGGAGACAAAAAGCTCTCTATACCTAAGAGCCATTCTGTCACTATCCCTTGTCCAATACAAGCAGCCTTTTCTGCCACTGTTCATGGGTGCTGAGAAAACACGATAGAATCTGTGCCCAAACCTGCTAGATCACTTTCATTTCCCACTAGCTTCCACCTAAAACCTGTGCCTGGACCAGGCTCTGAGCTTCCCCGTAGACGCTGCTCTCTCTCCTGTTATTAGTAATAAGAACATGCTGGACTTGCTGTCCGCAGAATCATGTCTTAGGCACCAGCTCTCCTCAGCATCACCAACTCTTATGCTCTGAGCCACTTATCTGGGGTGGCCCATGAGGGCCAGTCCTTCTCTGCTGATGGCATTTGTGGACTCTGGCCTTGTTCATGTCTTCCTTTGTTCATCAAGATTGCATTTGAGTGCCTGTCACGTGCCATGCGTCCTGGGATGAGCTGGGGATACAGAGGAGAAAGTATGTAATCTGTGTCTTTGTGTTGTCGCAAGTCCAGTGGCAGATCCAGTCAATCTATGCAGCAAATACAAGTGACCAAATGGTCAGTATGGTTAGAGGTGACGTCTCACACCATGGGGACACCTACATAAGTAGCTTGTTTCATTTGCTGTCAGATGCAATGGTTACACTCAGCCCAACTCTCCTTGTCTGTAATTTTTTGTTAGTCATTTAGGTTCCTCCCTTTGAAGCCACGCAGTTTGAATTAAATCCCTCTTCCAGAAGGACAGTGCTTTGGGTATGTGAAGATGAACACCTTCTCTTCCATTGGCTTCTCTTCCAAGGCAAATAGTCTCAATGCTGGGCCTATCACCCCCATGCCTTTGGGTCTGGGCCTGTCCCTGTTTCAATTTCTCCCTTCTGGATATATTCTAGTTTCTCAGTATTTTTATTGAAATGGGAAGGGCAGAACTCAATATAGTATTCTGGATTTAGCTGGAGAAAAAAGTCAGAAAGGCATATAAATGAGGAATAATAAGAATAATAAAATAAAAAAGAGCCTGGCAGTGTGTATATGTATGTGTTTAACACATGGGTAGAGAGACAGAACATGTTTTTATTTTTAATTTTACATAATGAAAAAAGTCAGTTCAAAGACTTCTTAGCATAGCATAATTGATTTTTACTTTCTTAGATCATTAGATATTTCCATTCTCTGGTGTTTTTATGCTAAACTCTAAGAAAGCTTAGCATGTCCTACTTCTCTGGGCAGGTACTGTGGCTATCATCCCCTCAAATTCAATTCAACTTCTATTTGACCTTCCTCCAGTGGCTATAGCCTCTGTACCCTGGGTGGTAGATCCTTCATGATATGTCCATTTCTGAGAAACTTCCTAATCTAGGCATATTCGTGGCTTTCTCTCCTCATCGAAGCCATAACCAAGGCCTGCTCTGATGCAGACAGCCCTTGGGAAGGCTGGCACCAACTATGCATTGAGCAACTTTAGGTGTGGCTATTCTGATCACATAATCTATGACTAGTGCACAACCTGAGTTCACTCCTTTCTTATTCTGAGGAGTGCACAACCTATG
This sequence comes from Mirza zaza, assembly GCA_008750895.1. Classification (NCBI taxonomy): domain Eukaryota; kingdom Metazoa; phylum Chordata; class Mammalia; order Primates; family Cheirogaleidae; genus Mirza; species Mirza zaza. The sequence continues at coordinate 30,204 of VSMD01034842.1, forward strand.
CAACTACACAGCACCTAGATACAGATTGCCTGTGATGTTTGCCTTTAAAGCACAACCCAAGAATCAGGTTTCTAAAGGGAGATGGTCAGTGTTTCAGAATTTACCTGTGATAGGTGTAGTAGATTGGCACTTGGCACCTATTCCAACTCTGTATCTCCCAGAATCCCTTGTGGATAGATAGAGTTATGGATGCAAAGCGGGTTCTCCAATTAGATGCGATTGGTCTTTTCAAATATGCAAGATTTGAAAAGATAAAATGTGACAAAAGCCTAGACCTCTGCAGCTTCCGCTGTTCTTGCTGGCAAGCAAGGTCTTTGAAGATGCCGTGCTTTTCTGCAGCAAAATTCTATCAGTAGTTACCAGCTTCATGTGAATAGAGAAGCAATTGTAGCAGCATGCTGGCAGTTTCCAGATCTCACAGCTCTGGTTGCATGTTCTGGAACTCAACCATTCCTGTGGCACTCCCACTTTCTGACTGGGGCAGAGGGAGCCAGTTCAGCGGTTGGAATACTGGATGTCATTCCTGGAGATCCAACCTACAGCCTACTCTTCAGCCCCTCCAACAATTGTGTAAGCACCAAATTCCTTGTATTAAATCTCTTTCTGTTTAAAATAGCTAGAACAATTTTAATTTTCTGCAACTGACCTCTGACAGATACATTTATCAAAAGTGGTGTATGAAAGGTGATTTCAACTCTCTTACTGTAATTAAAAGGTGTCTTGTGGTCCCTGCTGATAACTCAGTCTAAAGAGCACTGTAAGGACCGGAGTTCTAGTCCTGAGTCTGCTGCTTCTGCACCTATGCTTGTGACCTTGAACAACTCACTTCAGCTCCCAAAGGTTTAGGTTCTTTTCCTTATCTATCAAGTTGGGCACATAACACTTGCTTTGCTTATGTGCCCATAAGTGGAGAGAATGCATGTGAAAGGGGCTTTGAGCAATAAAATGTGACTGCTCTCCTTTTTCCTTAGTATAATACACCCCTCCAGTAAAACCCAATATTTTCCTTTAACAAACTATCAGCTAGAAAATGTCTCTTCTCCACAAAGTGAGGAATAAAATCAAATGCCCTGCCTTATGTTTTGTTTAGGAGTTTCTGTGGCTATTTTCAAACCAAATGTCCCGAGACTCTCTGGAGAGAGAGCTGACACGGAAGCAGACGTCTATAAATGAAGATATGGAATGTTGAGGAGGTCAGGGGACCTTTCAGCGTCAGACAGCCATCAAGATAGACGTTAATGTTATCAGCCATGTCAATTCAATGGCATACCAAAAAGTCCTGTGGAAAAGGAGTCGGTTCATAAAATCAAATGACACCGTGTTGGTGGCAAACCATCAACCCCCCTGGCCAGTATGTGTTGGATATCCGTGATGAGCAAGGCTTTCTGCTAGACACAGGGGCTCTATGCTAGATGTGAAAAGAAGTATATTAGGGGAAATTGTACTGTATGTAAATTATGTATCAGTGAAGCTGACTAATTAAAAAGAAAGACAGAAAAAAATCTAATAATAGATACTGATTTTCTATCCCTAACAAAGCCTGTTTGCAGTGTCTGTTTGCCCACAGCACAGGGTGCTGGAAGTCACGCCTCTACACGGGCCATTGCTCTTTGTCACACCCATGAATGCCCTCACACCACTGTTCCTCCTCGTGGGAACACCTTCCCCACCCATCTCTGCCTACCCAACGCTCAGCTCCTGAGGGGCCCTGGTCAAAGGCCACCTACTCTCAGAAGGCTTTCTGGAGTCTCTTTAGCCTGAGTGAATTCCCCTCTCTGCTGTAAACATCCTTCATATATGTCAACGCTGGTGGGAAATGTTCTTCTGTCTCTTGTGGATTTCTTGTTTTCGTCGTTTCATTATATTTTAGTTATTTAGATACGTAAATATAAAATACTTACACGTTTTAGTTTGCTATTTTAGTTGATAGGACTCGGCAAAGTGTAGCGGTAGGTAGTGAATAAAGTTTGCTGAATTCGATTTCAAATTGATCCTACATCTATTTTACTGTGTTGAGTAGTTGAAAGAAAATAGCCATCAAATAGCTGTTGGTGAGGCCTGTGTGAGAAACAGTCATGTAAGTCTCCATCTATCCTATTTATTTCCTGTTCTTTTGTAGCTTCTGTCTGCCTACCTGTCCAAGTGAACAAGTGCACGCCCATCTTGTTTGAGGCAGATAATGGATTATTATTAGAATGATAAGAAATGATGTCACTGTTTAGGTTTAAGTCTAATTCTGGAAAGTGCCAGGCACATGAAATGTCAGGGAGAAAAAAAGTCTATAATTTAGTCAAGTCCTGATTAAATTGAATAAATGAAGTTCATAGGTGTATTCTGTAAGCAGTTACCCTATGCACATTATTGAATTACTATTTATTTTTAAAGAATGTATATATCCCTTTGAATTAAGGAAGAGGTAAGAACAACAGAAAGACAAGAAAAAGAACCATTTAAGAGAAACAAGAAAGCTTGCAGGTACTTGCCTGAAGAAGTGAAATCTAAGGAGTCATTAAAAAAAAAAAACTATTAACGTTATTAATAAAATGCTACACATTTGCATAGCACTTTAAAATGTATAATATTTTTTTTACATGTATTATCTCATTAGACTTTCATAGACCTTCATAGCAACCTATGTGGTTAGTACTATTATCCCAAGTTGCCATATGAAGAAATGGATTTAGTCCAGTGATATATCTCCTTGACCTCTGGACATACCAAATTTCATTGTAAATGATTTAGAGAAATATGCCTAGCTGAAAAATTTACTAGCTGCCATTTGATTTCAAGATGTCAGACTATACCATTAATGAACTTAATACCGTTTAGTAGCTGACCAGTTAGAGTCAGAATCAACCAGTGTTACCCTGAAACTGACAGCAAAACAAAATTATTTTCTTTAAATGAGGACTTTGCTCAGATGGGTGATAATGTTGGATGATCATGGATTTGAAGTATTTGTTAAGGTCAAAATATGCACAAAACAAAAGATGCTAAACATTCGATTCCAGATGTCTGTTTCTCTCTCTGCCTTGTATTGATAGTATGTATCCACACCAACAGACACAGAGCCCAAAGCACATGGGACATAATCTGACGTGTTCAAGGTCCAAGAGAGCTGGACACAGACCTGAGATATACAGGTGAAGACACACCATGCAGAGGAAGAAACAGGAAGCAGGGAAACAAATGCAGGGTTCCATAAGGGATGGTCCAAGGAGTAGGACGAGATCAGTAGGCAGAACGGTAGCAAGGAGAAGCTGAGTGCTTCAAGAATTAGGTCATGATGGCCGGGCGTGGTGGCTCACGCCCATAATCCTAGCACTCTGGGAGGCTGAGGCGGGCTGATCGCTCAAGGTCAGGTGTTTGAGACCAGCCTGAGCAAGAGTGAGACCCTGTCTCTACTATAAATAGAAAGAATTAATTGGCCAACTAAAAATATATAGAAAAAATTAGCCGAGCATGGTGGTGCATGCCTGTAGTCCCAGCTACTTGGAAGGCTGAGGCAGAAGGATTGCTTGAGCCCAGGAGTTTGAGGTTGCTGTGAGCTAGGCTGACGCCATGGCACTCTAGCCCGGGCAACATAGTGAGACTCTGACTCAGACAAAAAAAAAAAAAAAAAGAATTAGGTCATGTCAATGTCAAACACTGTAGAGTGGTCATGTGAGGATGAGGATGGATTTAGCATTCAGTTGTTCAAGTTGACTTCAGTGAAAGCAGTTTCAGAAGCACCGTGGATGCAGGGTCATGTAGTAATAGGTTAAGGAGAGTGTGGCGGGCAGCATAATGACACTCCCCCATGTTCAAAGGTGTACTTGCCCTAATCCCTGGATCCTGAGATAAGTTATTTTACCTGGCAAAAGAAAGATTGTGCAGTTGTGACTAAGAGTACAGCCCTTGGCATGGGGAGATTGTCCTGGGTTATCTGGGTGGGACCAATTTAATCACGTGAGCCCTCATAGGTCAGTGAGCCAGCAGGAAGGACTGGGTCAGAGAGACACGATGTGACAACTGGATCTGCGACAGCTGATTTTGAAGATGGAGGAAGAGGACAGAGGCCAAGGAATGTGGTGGCTGCTAGACCCTGGGAACAGTTCTCAGTTTATAGCCAGGAAGAAAATGGGGACCATAGTCCTACAACTGCAAGGAATTCTGTCGCCTGAATGTGTAGGAGGTGGATTCTCTTCTAGAGCCTTCAGAATGGGGCGCAGTCTGCCAACACCTTGACTTTAGTCTGCAGAGGCCCACACCAGCTGTAAAACCATGAGATAATAAATCAGTGGCATTTTAGCCACCAAGGTTGTGCTAGTCTGTTACAGTAGCAATAGGAAACTAATATGGCGCCACTAAGACTTAAGAAACAATGAAAAAGTCACCTACTCTTTGGGGATGCTTGATGGTTAAAAATATAAGATTTTGAACTTGGAAATAAATCAACAGGGAACATTTTGGGGTCACTTCCTTCAGAGTGGGAGTTGGGCTGGTTTGATTCAGAGTTATACCCAGATGTTTGATGCTACATCCTTTTAGCTCTTCCACCTGAATGTGGCTGATTGACATGTCAGATAACAATATTTACCGCAGGGACTGTAATCCATCCTCCTGCACCCCTCACCATTGCCATTTATTTATTTATCTATCTGTGTGTCTATCTGTTTATTTATTTACTGACTTTATTTTTTCTAGAGCAACTTTAGATTCAGTCCAATTGAGGAGAAGTTCCAGGAAGACCCCATCTGTCCCCTCCCCTCCCATGTCTGCCTCCCCCTCCCCCACTATCAATGTGCTGCCAAGAGTGGTACCTTTTTTACGATGGAACCTACAACAACACATCATCCTCCCGAGTCCATGGTTTACATTAGTGTTCGATTTTGTTGTAATATGTTTTTTTTTTTTTTTTTTTGACCTAAAAATAGAGAGGTCCCGCCGGCAAGCTTCTGATGCTCGACTTTCGTTTACACTGACTTCCCCGCAGTAATCATGCCGTAGTACGCTGGAGCCCACACCACGGCTGGATGCGAGAGCGCACATGGAGCCGAAGGCACCCTTAATGCTTGCTCCTCTGCCTCCTTCAGCGTCGCTCGCTCAGCAGTCCGGCTATTTCAGTAAGTGCTTAATGTGTGCTCCAGCCTTGTTGTGGTATCATTTGGATGATCGCAGGCTGGGCTGACACAAATCAGAGGCGGCAAATGCACTAAAGGCTCATCGTTATCAGCTTGCCGGCGATTCAGCTGATGGAATGGTGGCAAACCTCAGACGTTCCACTGAGATGCAAGCCTGTCTGTGCTCTCTCCACATCCTGTCCCTTCGCCTCATGTTCTGTCCCTTGTAAAGGCTGTCTCTCTGTTGTTTGATGCAAATGTGTAGTCTGGCTGCTGTTCCAGTCTTGCCCACACCCTGGGAACACAGAAATACCAACTGGCGAAAACCTTGTTATTGGCTTTCAAATGAGGAAGTGTTTGGGGCACTGTATTAATGGGTCAAGGGTGCTTCTAAACATCTTTTTCTTTGGTAATTTTATACCTTTCAATGTATAAAATTTTGTACACAATGCATACAGTTTTGAGATTTCTGAGGATATTGCAATTGTCCCAACTATACTCATTTGGTTTTGAAAAAAAGGTGCAAGAAGCCAATCTACATGTATTTAATATATACTAAGTATGCCCTAAGTATGGATTCCAATGCTACACTATTGATTTTTTTAACACTGGTAAAGGTCTATAAATCTAAGTCCTTCCTTTACTTTTTCTACATACATCTATATTTTTCTTTTCTATCCATCATACAGAACTATTATTATTAAACATTTCTTTTTGGTCATCATTCAATCCAATTATTAGACATTTCACAGAGTGCTGGGCACTGGACTAATAATAATACTAACAGCAATAATTCTACTTATGATGATAATGATCATGATCATTGGTCTAGTTCTCGATGTCAGGTGCTCTGGGGGACTGAGCAGGTACCTACAGACACATGCTTGGTTTTATAGGACACATACATGGGTACAGGCATGCTCCCTTTACCCACAGAAAGGCATAGAACTCAGCCTATTGCTTTAGCCTCGAAAGGATTCCTTTTATCCCAAAGGGGTATAATTACGAAGCAAAGGTGTTAGAGGAGGTCACCTTCTGTGAGCTGCTTACCCATCAAGCAGCACTTGGTGTGGGTGTACGTCCTCTGTCTTAGCTGTCCTACGTCTGATTGTCCTAGGCAGCAGCTGGGTCAGTCTTTCTTATTAGGCACATCTGGCAATAGTGATACTGGACAATATGGGTAAATTCACAACTAATTCTCTCCTGGCATTTGCTCCAGATCTTTGGGACCAAATCTTACTTGTCCATAGTCCTACACAGCTGTCTTCTAACTATCAACACTAATATACACCTCCTTGTTTGTGCTCACCTTTCTTGGAATTCCTTGATGGTTTTCTGATATTTGAGGCCTGAAAAAAATTTATTCTTGCATTGATTCAGCAGTTAGCGTTCATTAACTACTGTGAAATTCTGCCAGACAATGAAGATAATTAGTTGAGTAAGACACTGCTTCCGCATTCTGAAGTCTACCATCTGTGACTTATTTTTAATTTATGTTCCCCTGAGTTTGGGGCATTTGGCTGATAGGCAACAAACATTTTATTGGATGGTCCATTCTGGAAGAGTGGCTGATGCAACCTGGAGTCAAGTTGGGTGGCTGGGCTCACGGCCATCTTCTTCTGGGCATCAGACGGCATCCTGCACGCACTTTGGGTCTTCAGCTGGAGGAACGCCCTTGTTCATGCCGTCCTTGACCTGTAGGGACCACACTGAGCTCTGTGAGGGCCTGTGGCTCATCAGGGGATCTGATGGCACCCAGGTCTCAGAGAAGCTGTGACCTTGTGGCATCACCATGATAGTCAGGTATAGACACATCTTGAAACACACCCTTAAACGTGAATTTTGAATGCTTCCAAAATTAAAAGCACATATATTTGTATTGCATTCCATTTGCATAGTACCTAATTCAACACTAATAATCACTAATTGGGACAAATATAGTAATCTAAATAATTCCTTTCTTCATTGTATGTAACACTGTGTCAATCATATAAAAGAATACACACCCACAAGAGTGCAGCTTGATTGGGTACATGCATGTATATATTATATATATATAAAAATAATTTTCTTGTTTATAAACTTAATGGAATTATTGTAGAATGTCACCCATAAAGGAAAGAAGAAGTATGTGCAAGCACTTTCAGGGTAGATTTTCTGCATCTGAGCAGTTGTAGATACTTTGGCAGTATAACCGGTTATGAGGAAGAAAGAAGGAAGTTGCAGAGGACAGAAGTCTGCAGATGTCCAGGGTGGCTTTTTTGAGTTTTCACGTTCAGCGGAGTCGATGGTGCTAGGCTGGGTGTCGGGGGGGTCTGGGGGTAAGCCCTGAGATAGTTGGGCACTGGTGCTTGGGCACAAATACCTGAACTGGGACAGACATGGATGGGTGGTTTAGGTCAGAAAATACCATTTGGCTTCTTTTCATTTCAGCTTCACTCTAGGCTGAATGATGATTGGTTTTCATTCAGCTGGTGCCCCAAGAGCACCTCAGAGAAGGGGAAGCGTCTTCCACCGATGTGCTTTCTGGAGATTAATGTCCCCACTTGGCTCTGGCCAGCCGGCAGCCTTTGGTCTCAGGGCAGCCACCCCTGATTTCACACTTTCTGTGTGTTCTGAGGCAGGAACCCTCCCCTGTTGCATCTCATGGACACAGAACCCTCCAGCCAGGGAGATCCGTAACTAGTCCCTACCGGCCGGGAGGCTTTCTTGGCTCAGAGGCTTCCTGGGTTTGCTGACGTGCCTGTGCGGAGGACTGGCCTGGCTGCTGAAAACACACATGCCATTGAAGAAATTCTATTAAGAAGAAAAAAAAAACCCACATAGAACAACTAGCGCAAGCAGACACACCTTCCAGCGCCACTGTCCGCACCGAGACCTGCGGCTCTGTGCCCCGAGAGGCATCTCCTTGGGAACGAAGATGACAGGGAGCCCGGGGGGACCAGAAGTGGCCGAGCGGAACTGGACAGCAGCGCACTCCCGCCAAATAGGGGGATTCCAAGGGGCCTGACCTGGGGAACGATGTGACGACAGGAGCCTAACAATGAGGAATCTCGAAACAAAACAAAACAGCATTATCGACACCTAACCAGCCAGGGGCTTCCGTGGCACGAAGGGCTCCACCCCTCACCGGAGTGACACAGCCAGACCCCTCCATCTGCAGCAGCGCCGGTATCCCCTCAGTCATCCGTGCCAGCATCCAGTGTCCCTCAGTCTGGAAAACTTGTCTCACGTCTAACCTGAATCCCTCATGCTGCAGCTGAAGTCCACTGCTTCTTGCCCTGTTCCGGTGGACGTGGAAAAGAACCGGTCACCATTTCCTCCCTAAGAACCCTCCAGACACTTGAGGACTTAAAAACAAAAATTTTTTGTCCCCCCACTCGGCTGTTTAGAACTTCTCTCTGAATCGGTACATTCTGGGGAAACTCTGTCAAATCTTTATGCTCCGGGGAACGAGACCGAGTTACCAAGCGAAGTAAAAGTGCAGCCACAAGCACCCCTGTTCTGGTCCGTCAAGGAAAACCCTCTGCCCTGGACTCTCAACTTCCAAACAGAGCGCCCCACACTGTTTAAAGAGTATTTTGTTTTCCTTTTCTGGAACCCATTGTGTGTTGCATCCAAGACAATGAGCTGTTCACACAGCTGCGGTTGTCCAAGTCACTAAACTTCCCGTGCAGGTCCGTTTTGGCTTCTGGGGAGAAGAGTAAAACCGCCCGAGTGAGGTGCGTGTGTCTGCGTGTGTCTGTGCGGAAGTACAGGGCGGTGGCTGGGGCTGGGGGCCGGCTGCGTCCTGCTTCCCAGCTTGAAGCATTCACGCCTCTTTCTTCCAGGCTCAGGGGACTGCCCCGCAGTGACACTCACACACTGTGGAACTGCATAAGGGTTGGCAAGGTCTGGGGGCCAGTGAGCCAGATTGGGCGGGGAGCATTCCATGATCATAACACAATGCCATAACAGGATCCAAATTCCTTTTCATATTAATTCTTTTACAATAGGCATCTTAAAACCCGACTTTTACACTGAAAAGGGAGGTGAAAGGCAGCCAGCCCTTTGTCGTGTTTTTGCAGCCAGAGTTACCTGACGCATCTTGGGGGCTGCGCAGGCCTTAGCCTCCTGGGCTCTGTTTCCTTAGCTTCTAGAAAGGGGCGGGCTCCTCCTGAGGAGAAGCATGGAGCTCACTCCACCGACCAGCTCAGAACCTTCTCCTGGAGGCCTTCCCTGGGCGGCTGTCCATCTGTGTGGTGCTTGCTGCTCTTGGGAAATTGCCCCTTCTGGAAGGCTGTGCTCATTCTTCTTGCCCGGTGACCAGAGAGTAACCAGGCCCCCTCAGAGGACTAGGGCTGGAGATGCCTGCAAAACTCACAGCGACCACGCTGGTCTCTGAGTGCAGTGTTCTCACCTCCACCGGCCCCTGAGGCGCTGGCGTGACGTCCACTGCCAGGGCTGGGGCAGCCAGGGTGCCCTCCTGCCTGCGCCACTCGTCCTGAGCCTTAGCAGAGCCCTCTACGTCCCTTGTCCGTGCTGTGGACAGGCCGACTCACAGACCAGCATGGCGGCCGGGACCCAGAGACCTGGATGCTATTTTGAACTTGGCTGTGGTCCCTGGGCTTCGGTTTCCTACCACAGAGCCCGGGTGGAGAAGTCATTGGGCAGGGGCTCAGCGAGGCGGCCGACTTGGGGTGAATACCAGGAGACGTGGGACCTTTGCTTCATAAAAGTGTAGAAAATGAGTTTAACAGTCCTTGTGACCTGGTCTATCCCAAGTGCAATTTCTGACATTTGCAATGGTAAGGATTGAAATATAGTCAAAGAAATCCTTACAGACTCTGTGGAGTTCCAGTATGTCTTTGATAATAATTTCAAGTCTTACCCTTAATTCATTCTTCTACTTATTTTCGAAGCATATGTTTATTTAGAATATTTAAAGAGAGCCTTTCCTAAAAATGTCTATAAACTTTAAGTGCAAAGAAGCAGCAGCATTCTCCAGGCCTCCCCTATGAGATCAATTCCTTTTCAAGCCCCCCACAAGTTAGGGGCTGCCTGGGCACTATCTCAAACTCAACAATACCTTGTGGGAAAGTGATGACACATTTTCTCATTTGCCACTCATTTTCTGTTTGTTATTTGAATGGAGGAGACTCCACATGTAAATACGATTATTACTCTCTGAATTTCTTCTGTGCAAGTTGAGTACCAGAATCTCCTGGGCTGTTTGTACAGGATGTAGCCCTGAATTTCAGTGGCAAATATCCATTAAAGAAAGCAATGACATCCATGCAAAAATGGACATTGCTAAAGAGGACCACAGGCCTCCCTCCAGGGATACAGCTCTGAGGGTGATCGGCGAGTGACCATGATTTAATGAAGTGGAGCTCCCTGTGATTAGGGAGAAGTGGGCCTGGCATCTTCAGCAGCATAAATACCCTGTTTCTGAGCCTGCCAAGCAAATGCTTTCAGAGTTTGAATTCTCTCCCAGCCTGAGCGAGCTGGCAGTGGACAGCAGAGGACATTCCACTGAAATTGGGCCATCGGGAGCTGGAGACAAAGGCAGCTGATTCAAGTGCACCAAATTGGCGTTTCTCTAATCAAATATATTAAATCCACCATCATTCTTGATTGTTTTAATGGGAAGAAAGGGCAGCTGTGCCCTTCATTTCCTAAGCATTTTATTTAGTGCCGTGGGGGCTGGAGGGAGGGGAGAGCCACCCGAGGAGGGTGGGAAGGGGAGAGAGGTAGAGATGGCTGGGAAAGCAACAGGAAGCTAATGCCTTTTGTCTTATAAGTAAAATGATTTTGCATGCCGTTCAGATCCACACTGAGAGTTCCCAGCGCTATCCCTGACTGAGAAAAACCTGAGGTAACCAGTTCAGAAAGCACTTTTACATGGATGCAGAAAAGCAGCCCCAGACAAACTGGGGGGCTTGGAATACTTGGGCCAAGAAACCGCAGTGACTAGTGTTAAACAGATCTGCTTTGCTGGTCACATGGAGGCCTGCTCAGTGGCGCATTCATCCCCACCCCCACCCCCTTTATATCTGTGCTTTGTACAAAAGGATTTAAATTTCAAGACACTTGGGGGAACTCATCACTCCTCCTTTTATAACCTAAGCTAAGAGCAGAATTCACAAAAGGCTTTTTTTTTTTCACCATCTGAACAATGGGATTTAAAATTCTAGTTGAGAAACTGATGGTCCAACCTATTTTTTTTTTTAAAATAGTTTCACAGACGGTCCAAGCATCATGCCTCCCAGGCAGAGCACGGCACTGGATGTGACATCTTGGCGTGTACCTCCGCTGCAGACTCAAGCTGGGCGCGTGCTGTCACTTCCGCGGCTGCTGAGTTGATAACAAGATGAACCCGAGCAAGATAGAAACCAAGACGTTCCACTGTGTCATTCATTATGTCACTCCACTGTAAGGTAGACACTCCACTCAGGTAGACACTGTTTTAGTGCCTGGAGCTTCTTCGTGCAGGCAAATGCACGTCTGGAAGGAACCCAGCCAGGAGCTGCAGCTCGGGGCTCACAGGCTCACGCGGGCTAGCGTGGGTCCCCCAGAGAAAGGGCTTTGGAAAGTGGTGCCTGTTACAGCCTGAAGCCAGCCTGTTTCTGAGCTGGAACGTGAAAGGCAGCTGGCTGTGTCAAAGGGGCAGAGAATAAAGCCGCAGTGTAAAATGAAGACACAATCCAGCAAAGAGAAGATGCTATTAAAATGGTTTCTGCTCCTCCAGCAGCTTCTTTCAGAAACGAATGATTCTGTTCTTCTTCTCAATCAAAAAGAAGGAGGTGGGGGTTCCTTTCAGGAACGTGTTATCGGACCCTTTTTAAATGTCCCCATTGGAAGGGAATTAAAGGGTATGGCATCAGGCAGCGTCTATGCACTCAGGGCCATTGTATCGGGACACACAATGCAGGCTGAATAAAGCTCTCCAGCCTCTGGAGGAAATCTAATAACTAAATCAGTCAGCTCTGGTCTCCGGGCATCCACGGTGGGTCTCCGGTCCCTTCAAGGAGGGTCCTTACTCTGCCATGAGACGGCTGGGTGCGGCAGGCTCAGGGAGAAGACGAAATTGCCAGAGCATTCCTCCCCATGCACCCTCCACTCTCTCCCTCTCCCACACAATGCCCTTCTGTCCCTGTGGCCCCCACCCTCTGGCCTGGCCCGGGATGGTGTGGAGGCAATAGCCGGGGAGCAGTCAGCTCCCAGCATCGTCCCCTCGCAGCGGCTGTGTCGGGCAGCCTTGGAGGCACGTCCAGAGCCGTCAGGCCCCTGGGGAAGCCCCCTCTGTTCTCAGCTTGGGTCTGGGTGGCGCTAGGGGTGGCCACCTCTTCCCACCTGCGGCTACTGCCCAGGGGCAAGAAGGAAGGCACAGAGGAAAAGGGGAAAAGTCTTGCAGGGACAGAGAGAGCACGGGGCAGGGAGTTGAGCAGCTGAGTGGCAACCCTGTCTCCGTCGCCAGCTTTACTGAGTAAGCCTTGGGCAAGTCCCCCGACCTCACCGTAGCCCAGTCTTCCCTGTGACGCTGGAGCCCACTGGGCACGACGTCCAGAGTCTCTTTCAGGTCCATGTGTGAACGTCTCAGTACTAACTCAATAATAACACCGTGGGCTTCCGAGTCAGGCAGGGCCCCAGTTTGAATCCTGACTTCACCACTATGAGGATCTTGTTCAAGGTATGAAGTTTTGGTTTCTGTCTTGAAAAAGTATTGGGTTAAATCATATCTACCGTATAAAGATGCATGAGTGGAATGGCCTGAATCAGAAGAGTCGGGTGATGCCCAGCACACAGTAGTGTATACTTCTAAACGTCAGCTTCTCCTGTAAGCCAGCTAGTGTCAACAGTCAAAAAAGCCTATTTAATAAAAATCTGCATTATTTCAAAAGGCTTGAAATTTAAATAGAAATTATATAGCACTTGCATGTCATTGGTTATGGGTTCCTAGATATTTCCATTTCAGAGATAAGAGAAGTTTAAAGAAAAATCAGAATTGGTCACAAAATAAAAACGATTGGCCAATTCTTTAATGTTGGCCAAGTCGGTTTGTTAAAACATAAGTCTCATCTACTTTTATTATCATTTCAAAAAAAAAATAAAGTTACAATGACTAAATCAATCTTTACTGGGAATGCATCAAACTGGCATATCCAAATCACAAGTGTATTTTATTATACATAAAATGTATATGAACATTGCCCCTCCTTTCCTTACTATTTATAATTTACAACGTGAGAGTGTGTCCCATTCTGCCACCAATATGGGGCTCATCTTAGGAAACCACTGCCTTAAGGAATAACGTTAACTTATTTCTATCCTTTTATGTGTCTGTGCAAACTAGTCTCTGCTATTTTACTTCCTTTCCCCGCACGCCTGTGCGCATAGACACACACATGCCATTTATGTTGCTTTGGCCCACCCAATCTACCCTGAAATTGCTAGAAGCGAGGACAATGCTTTGCAAGTGCTGTGCATTTCAATTCTGCACCCTTCCTCCCTCCCACTTGAAGTGACATGGAGAGGGTCGCTCCTCCTTGTCTCAGAAGCCCACTGGGCCTGTGTCTGGGAGAGAGGGCCGGGCCTCCCGTTGGCCTCCGCGGCACTTCAGGGCTGCCTGGCTGCCCCCACTGAACAGAGTACGTGTACACAGAAAACCGAGCGGACCTCACCCTCCTGTGGACTCCCTTGGTGTGGGGGATCTCCCTTGGTGTGGACTTCCCACCATCTCCTGATCTCAGCCATGACTTTTCCTGTCCTGGCCCAACTCCTTGGGAGGAAGGGATTCGAGACACTTTGTCCCCGTGTTTCTCTCCCTCCTGGCAGGAGAAAGCAGGACCTTTGGGTTTAGCAAAGACTGTTCCCCCAGAGCAGGCGCCTGGGCCACTTTTCACCAGCTGGGGGTCTGGGCCCTCGCCCCGTGTGGAGTGGGGGACAAGGGCCGACTGTGCAGGAGTGCGGCGGGAGACTGGATGGCGTGCCATCTCCTGCTGATGCCAGTGCTTACACTGTGGCCTCATGTGTTGTGAATTATAGAAATACCAGACTCACCACACCCACAGTTAAATATGAGCACCAGAAAGCTCTTTCGGTCCAAGCGTAAGTGACTTTGAAATTCTCGGCGAGGCTGGCTTCCATTAGAGCAACGGAGCGGGGCTTGGACCAGCTCGCGCTCCACTAGGCTGCCTTGTTTCTGGTGCTCTTAACTTTCTGCCACCAGCAACTAGGGTTGTGCTGGGATCACGTTTTTCCCTGCAAGGGCAGTGACCTCTCTTGTAGACATATTTCTTCTCCATGGGAGGTCTCTCCATGGTCAGAAAGGAACACACAGAGAATCCATTAGGCCCAATATCTAATCTCTTTCGGGGGAAAGAGATGTCAGTGCTACTCCCTGGGATCTGAGTCAGACATCTGCAGCCTCCTGGAGCTGGGAGTGTGGCTGAGCTCATTGATCTGGCTGGCAGGCCACACAGACAGCAGGCGCTGCCACCTCCCTGCTCACGGGGGCCCGGGCCCCATGAAACGCAGATGGCAGCAACCCACCCAGGGTGGCCAGGGCCTTCCTCTCTGCTCCCTCCCTCCCTCCCCTCTGCTGCTTGGTGGAGTCTAGTTCTGGCAACACGTGGGGCAAGAAGCCTGCAAGGAAGTCAGGTGGGGTACACATTTAAGCAGGGCTTGGTCTGTTTTGGGCTTGTGAGTCTCTTTCGAAGTGATTTAGACCGTAAAGAGCACCGTAAAGGTGCTTGTTTTTCATCTGGGAGGCTTCAGTCCTACCAAGAAGCTTCTTAAGTGTTAAGAGGCTTACTGAGGTTGGTGCGCTGTCTCTTCATGTGGTTTGCAGTTCTCATGTTTTACTTACTTTTGATGTGGTGGCTGGAGCCAATGAAAGCTATACCCCTCCACGCCTTCCCCCAGCCCCAGTTCAAAGTTACAAACCGAGAGTTTTTTGGTTTCTGTCTTCAACATTTCCTCTCTTTGACAGGCACTGTGCTAAGAACTGACGGTGCCTTGGGCACCCCCAGCCTGCCTGGGGACAGAGAGAGGACTCCACTGTGCTCTCTTGAAGGTCACCCACACCCTCCTAATCGCTAAATCTAAAGATCCTCTTCAGTTCTCATGCTCCTCTACCTCCCCCAAGTTCCGGGCCCTGGAGATCCTCCCATGTTTAGTCATTATTTTACTCAACAGATACTTATTAGGTGACGAGTGCGTATGCTATGGGACGTGGGTCACACAGCCTTGTGGGTAAAAGCAAGTTCTGGTGCTGGAGCATCTGTCTCCACATCCAGCCCTGACCTGTCTTAGATGTATGACCTGGGTACGTTATGCAGCTCTTGGGGGCTCAGTTTCCTCACCTAGTCGATGGGGTTGACAGTGTGACCCACCCCATAAGGCTCTGTAGAGATTAGGTACAGTAGCATGGGGGCGTGCTTGCAACAGTGCCCTGGCACATTGCAGGTGCTCAGGAAATGTCGGCCTCTGCAATCATCACTGTCATTACTATTATTACACACTGCATTAAGTGCTAAGGTACAGCTAATAGTCACGGTTTGTTGCCTCCCAGAGCTTCCAGGCCAGCATGGGGAGCAGCCATCCAGCAGGTGAGCGTGAGTGTGCTCAAATGGAAACAGCCAGAGCCCAGCTGTGCGTCTGACAGCTGTGCTCCTCACTATTCTGCTTCCCTTGGTCCCTGACGGTTCTCTCTCTATCTCCATCACTGACTTGCCATTCTCTTCTCTTGCACAAAGTAGTGACGCCACAGGATCCTGTTGTTTCTTTCGCAACCCCCACACCCATATCCTGACTTTCCAATAGGGCTCACAGTGCAGCATCAGGATGAAGAGAAAGGTTTCATAGCTGTCACCCCAGGTATCATCTGGGGCTTGGGGGGAGCAATTTGCATGTGCTGGCTTCCTTGTCAGAGGCAGGTGGCCCTCTCATTCAGCAGTCATGTCTCCTGCAAGTCATCTAACCTTTCTATGACTCAGGTTACTCATCTCTAAAAAGGAGGTAATAATACTCTCTTTGTGGGATTAATTGGATATATTATGTACAGACATATACATAATACATACATACTCTTAGCTAAGTATATAATGTATATGCACACATAAACATATATATATACATGTACACATATACAGTTTCTGGAATATGCCAAAGTAGCCCTGTACAGTGGAATTCAGCCTTGTGCAGTCACTGAGCTAGGAACATGGAGACAGAGTTGACCGAGATAGGCTCACATCCCAAAAGGAGTTCACAGTACAGATTCGTGCACTGAGAACTCTATGATGCAGGTCAAACTCTAGAAGACAATGAAATTGAGGACACATGTCTGGAAGCCCAGAGGGAAAGCAATTCCGTTAGGCCATCAGAGAGGGTATCTTCAAGCTCAGTCACTTGAGTTTAAAGAATCAGAAAAATATTGCTGGGTGGAGGGGGCTGGAGGAAGGGCATTCTTAGTGGAAGGCAGATGAAAGTGTTTGAACCAATGCTCCGGTTCAGGCGACCGTGTGGCTCATTTGAGCTGTAACCACCATGATCAGAGTGTGGCGGGCATGGAGGGCTGTGTCTGCAAAGGCAAGCTGGAGTCTGCAGTGGAGGATGTGAAGGCTCTAGAAGAGTCTGCAGCCAGCCACACTCCTGAGCTAAAAATGCATTGTCCCAGAATGACTCTAAGAATCCATCAGGAAAATCCTAGTTTGCATGGGAAAGACAGATTTCACGGTAGGAAGAGGACTGGTAAATTAAGGAAATAGAACTGAGTTGAAGCATGCTGGTGACAGCACCTTCTTTGATTCTGCTGGCAAAGGATGCTGACGTGAACAGTCACAGTGCCATGGCTGCTGCCATCAGGTTAAAATTGTCAGCAGATTTCCATGGGTAATAGAAACTTTAGGCTTTTTTTTTATTACTTAAAAAAAAAAAAAGAACATGGGACCAAAGCCTTTGGTATTTGAGCCTGGTAACATGGAATAAATAATCTCAACCCTAGTCTTTCCTTACCTGACCCATCTTTTGTACACATCAGAATCTTCTAGTAGCTCCTCATTACTGAATGAATAATTTCCAAACTCCTAATGATTTATACCCTGCTTTAGTCTCTTTCCTTCTGCTGTAGACTGTTTATGTCCTCCCACCCAAATTTAGATGTCGAAATCCTAACACCCAAGGTGATGGGTATACCGGACACATAATATAGATAAGAAAATTGTTACTGAATTGAAGAAGAGCCATTTTATGGACCCAGAACATATTGTCTGCCTCAACATGCATTAGAATATTTTAAGGGCTGGGAGACAGAATCCAATCTTGAGTACTTACAGGAGAGAAATAAAAGCATCCACCCTTCTGGAAAAGGAAGGGCCCTCTTGAGGCTTTAAAAAGTGTCAGCTTTGACCTAGGCCAGTGTGCAAATGTGGTCTTAGATTTCCCTGGTTTAGAGTAGATGGGTCTACAGCTAAAAATTCAGATTTCTGAGCCCCTATCTTTTATCTCTCAAATGCCTGGGGCTTAGAAATAGACATTTTTAAAATGTTCTTTGGTGGTTCTGATCCACTTTCAAGTCGGAGAACCCCTGGCCCAGGCAAAGCTTCTAGTCGATGTAATACCGGTGGGTGTCAGATGGACAGGGAGATCGAGAAAGGGTAATGCATGTTGCTGCAGTTTTTATGGTTTAAGAATTCTCAGCAAGACTCAACCCCCTAGACTTTATTAAAAGGATTTATTCTGTAAAATTTGGATTCAGTCAAAAGGGTGCACTCAAGGATCCAGAAGGCTACATGTGGTCCCAAGGCCTTGGGTTCCCCAGCCTTGCCCTAGAGTAAACTGTATACTGTGCAGACTGTCGTAGGAAAGCAGCCTGACTTCAGCATTAAACCTCTCTTCTGCTTCCCTCATTCTCTGATTTTTGAAACATTTCTAGAACAAGGAATGGGGCCAAGATTTTCTGAATGTTCCATTGTCTTCCCTGGATATTGGAACAAGGGCTATAGACAGGGCAGTCAGAACAGCTTGATAGGAGAGTGAACCTCATTAGAAATGGCCCCACCATAGATAGGGGAGAGAAGACCTGTGTCCCTCATTGTGAAGACAAAAATAGACCACTCTGTAGGGTTCCCAGGTAGCAGGTCTCCCAGTGTTTTTCAACTTTCTGGTTTCAAAGAGTACACAGTAAATTAACAGAAATGAGCTCTCAGCCTCCTAACCAGGGGCCTCTGTCAGAATGTGGACTCCCCTTAGGTTGGGGAAGATGGAGAAGGAATTTCAGGTTGTGGTGGCTCTGGTGTCACTCAGGTGTGGCAGGAGACCAATGGCTTCCATTGAAAACAAGAGACAGAGGCGGGCTAAGGACGTCCGGCTGGGCTTTTCTGCTCTCTCTCCTTGTAAGAGAGGGTTGACCTGTTCCTAGCCTTGTTCCCAGCCTACCATTTCCTTCCTGGAATGAACCATGGTTTGGTTATTGTGGAGAGGATGAGCTCAGGGCCACGTGGTAACTGAGACAAAAGGGAGGTAGGTGGTCATCCCTGTCAGGATGCTTTGCTGATGGGTGATTCAGGTACCATGACATCACCATCTGGGGCTAAAACAGATACAGAGGTGACGCCTTGTTCAAGATAATGCTGCAACTGCAAGAAGACAAGAAACATCAGCAAATAATAGAGGCAAGGCTTTGGAAATTTCCCTCATCTTTGAAACTAGAGACAGAAAGGAAACCTGAATTTATGCTGCCAGATGGCTAAAGAGAAGATTAAGGAATACATCTCTGATGAATAAGGAACTGTGATCTATTTCTTCCTTTTATTTATTTTTTATAGTTTGAAATTGATAATGAGATAGAAAAACCTTGGAGATTAAATTGACCTAGACACAAACGAGGATATTATTTCAAGTGTTTTTTTTTTTTTTTTTTCCTAGTCATTTCCCCCAACACTGAAGGTCAAGGAAACAGATTTTTTTTCTTCTTTTCAGATATATATATATATTTTTTCCTTTTTTGCTTTAAATTTTGCCCTTGAAAATAAAATGGCTTTAGCTAATACAGGATTCTAATCACATCGTAAGACTACCATAATGAAATTGTAACCTTTGACAATGACAAATCTGTAAGATGTGGCAAAATGCAATGATTAATATTTACGGTGCAGGCACTTTTAAACTCATTTGCCCTGAAAAAAGCAAGAGAAAGTTCTGTATGACAGAACTGTATCTCAGATCTCACCCTGTAACATTTTTAAATTCTTACAAATACAATCTAGAATAAAAGAAGTAATAGTCAAGTGAAAGGCCCTCATAGAAAATATAGGCCCTGGCTTAAGTAAACTCAATGTGTCTATCAAATTATAGTAATTTAGAATCTCCCCAATATTTAGGGGTGATTATTTGAATTTAGGTAGATTTTTCAGATTTTCTGCAGCATTGTTTTAACCAAATGGTCACCATAATTTACTTCTCCATTTTTTCCTGTACACAAATTTTAGGGATATTTTATCACATAAAACAAACCAAATACATATTATTATCCATGTTTTGAATCACATCTCTTTTAACTCTGTTCTTTGCATAGTTAGGTGTCACTTTTTCAGCTGTTGCTTAAAAAAAAAAGCCTTGCCACCCGGCAGGTCTTCATGACCCTACCAGATTGAAAACCAAGGACTGTTGTTGTGTTTACATTGGACATGCAAACACATTGTACTTGGGTAAGTACAGCTCAGCTACCTGACATGCTGAGTCTGTGTGTGATTCCGGAACATAATCTATGACTTGGATTTGTTAAGCACTGAAGGACTTCATGTCCTTCTCACTTGTTCTCCGGACATGGACACGTGGTGGCTTCCCCCCTTGGCTAACCTGTCTCACTGCTGCTTACCTCAGAAATGTATTTCCAGACTTCTCATTGGGAATGACATCTGGGTGCCTGTTGTATTTCTATTTGGCCACCCCTGAGCCACCAGAGTACACCAAAGCATCACATGGCATTTCTACTGTGATGTGGCTATAAGCTGAATTGTATCCCCCACTGGGACTCACACATTGAAGCTCTAAATCCCCATATGACTGCATCTGGAGATGGGGTCTTTGGGAGGTAATGAAGGTTAAATGAGGTCATAAGGATGGGGCCCGGACCGAATAGGACTATGGTCTTATAAGAAGAGGAAGAGATTCCTCTCTCCTTTTCTCTCTCTTTCTCTGCCACATGAGGACACAATGAGAAGACATAGTCTTTAAGTCAGGAAGAGTGTCCTCACCAGAACTGAACCATACCGTTACCCCGATATTGACTTCTAGCCTCCAGAACTATGAAAAAATAAATTTCTATTATTTAAGCCACCAGTATATGGTATTTTGTTCTAGAAGAGTGAGAAGGCCAACATAATGTGAAGCCTGGTTAAAAGCTGGCTGCGAGGGCAATTTCTTCTAACTGAAAGTACTTTGTCCCTTTCTATTTTTTTTTTTTTTTTTTTTTTAGTTTTTGGCCTTTATTGAGACAGGATAAGAAAGGGTATAAAATATGCACATCATTTATCATATTTGTTAATTTTGTTCTTTATCTTATCATAAAGTTGAGTTTCTATCTAAAATATGTTTACTAAGAATGACAAATGTTTTCCGTAATCTTGATAATTTTTCTTTAGTAGATCCAAGTCCATTTCTATTCTATCCTTAAAAATACTATTCCTGTTTCTTTCTTCTACAGGGTTACCACTACCCACTCACGGACTAACACTAACTCTGATACTAACATACAGCATTTATTGAGCTCTCCTTAGGGACCAAACACTGTACTCAGTGACTATATAGCACTTGTTGTAGGAGCCAGACACTGGTCTAAATTATTTTAAAATGTTTATCTTTATAACAACTTGGAGAGGCTGTTAATATTAACGCCCCCATTTTTCATTGGAAGAACTGATATAAAAACAAAGCAAGGTTAATTAACTTGCCGAGGTTATATAATAAGCAAGCAGCAGAGCTCAGGGTTGGACTCAGGCAAGTCTGGCTTCAGAGCTCATACTGTTAACCACTTTGCTATGTTGCCTATGAAAAGTTCATTATATTTCTTAAACTACACTACAGAGGTACAAGGTAGATATTATTGATATCCTCGTTTTGCTGATGGAGAAACTCAGGCATGGAAATGTGATTTTCCCAGTGCCAAATATTCTAACCTGAGCAGGCCCATTCTAGATGCTTCCAGCCTTTCCTCTTATGCGGGTCCCCTCAAGATAATGCTGGGAGCTGACTTCCGGGTGGTGTTCAAGAAGAGCCTCTGTGCAAAGGGCTAAGACGGTTAATGGCTATCAAAGGGTGGGCTACATGCTTCAGAGAAGCAGGCAGAGGTCTGCAGTGCTCTGCAGGCTGGAGGTACCAGACCTGCACCCTACGGAGTTTCCACTTGCTTTCCCCAGGGACTCCCATCTCGGAAGCAGCGAGGGAATTGGAATCTCTGGGCTCTGACTCTCAGACTCCATGTGTCTGGGAGTCAAATCTTCATCTGGAGCTGGAACAACTTCTCTGGTTCAAAGTCTGCAGTGCACCTGCAGCTTTCCCATTAAACTGCCTGCCGAATCAGGAATAATGATTCTCAGGGGGAAGAGATATTATTTGCATTTGAATTAATGTTGAGTTCAGAGTCACAGATTCCTCATCAAGAAGGATTTAGAGCAATTGCTGATATCCTGGGGATCTGTGACCAGCTCATTATTTTCATCTCACAGGGTAGTACGTGAATTTTTAATTTTTTTTTCAAGTCTTCTTTCGAAAGTTTGGCTCCCTTTATCCCCATGATCATAATTATAATAATTTTGAAACATCATTCTGCTCAGATATCAAGGTGTTGAACGGATAATTTCACTTTAATGAATTTGTCTCATATGGGCTTATTTTCCACATCTGTCCTAAGCTGAATAACTAACTGGTTAATATGAGAACTGTTCCGTTTCATTAGCTTCTCCCTGTTGATTTCCTTGAGGTGGAACTGATCCATTGCCAGTTACAAGCCCTGTCAGCTCTTTTAGGCAAAGCATGGATCTCAATTCTATTCTGAGGCACCGATGCCCACTAAGAAGCATAAAAACTGAAGTAGTTTGATCATCCAGATAAGCTGCAGGACTCCACATACCCAGTGGCTTCGGAGAGATTAGCAAGTACTTGTTATGGACGTCAGAAACGTTTGTACCTGAGGCCATCGTGGTTAAACTGTACAAGTAAGACCACAAAGCCCTGGAAAGAATGGTGAACCCAGGAAGGGAGAGGAGAGGGAAATAGAGTGGCAGAGGACCCAAGAGACTTTGTTGAAGGTCTTGAGTTGACTATAAAAATTTCCAACTTTTTAGGAAGGAGGTCTCTTGATTGTTGTGGTGGGTTAGGAGGATATTTTGGGCAGTAGTTTAAGAGTAAAGATTAAAAGAGAAGATATGAATGGATTACGTAGCCTTCTGGAAAGAGAAAGGTGGTGCCCCTCATGGGCCCTCTAAGTTCAGTAGAGATGGGGCAATGACCAGTTAGGATACTCTAGGCTCCTGACTCAAACAGGCAGATGGATCATCTCTCATGGCACAAAGGCCAAGCGCACTTCAGGACTGGATCATCCAATGGCTCCACGTTATCAAAGACCCAGATTATTTCTGTCTCTGTGCTCTGACGTGCTTAGCATTGGTTTTGTTCTTAAGCTTGTTCTCCTCAAGGTTGTATGATGACTCCCAGCTAGTCATGGGAGTCATAAATGCATAAATGGGTTAGTGATAGGGTCATTGTTCAGTGAGACATGTGGGTTGTACTTGACTGAGGTCTACTGACCCCCCAGAGGTAGACCGAGACTAGACCAGTCTTCCCCTAAGGGTCTGAGACCAGGCACTTTTGTTCAGATGTTTATGAATCCTATAAACTAGAAAAAAAACAAAAAACAAAAATGAAAGGAAACCAGAAAGTAGAAAGCAACAACAAGAAAGAAGAACTCAAGTTACTAAAAGGAGTTGGCACATGAGTGTGTGCACTGGGTGTTAGATGTATGCCGTCCACCATATCCCCTAGGCTTTAGGGATGGAGCCAGGACTTGGGTATAGTCTCTAATACCACAGCACCTTGTGGACCTTAAATATCCACCCAGAAGGAAGCATGAATACCAAGCCCAGGTTTCCATGGCCCATATCAGTGCCCTCTTGCTTGGTAAAATTAACTGCATGGCAGTTATAGACTCTTCCATGTACTTTGTTAATCTTTATGCTTATCATTTCAATTGCGCTTTTATTCCTCTTGATTACTCAGAAATGTTTCTTAATTGCCCCTTTGTGTACACTTTAGTTAACCCTTGGGGATTAATAGATGCGTGCCATCTTTATAAGCTGAGGTGTTGGGATGTGGGAGGAAAGAGCCCCCTTCTTCCAGTTCTCCAGTGTTTGCATCACCAGTGTGAAATTCTAAGTAGCTGTGAAATTGATGACCCATGTCCCAGGGAGAGCTGGGTGTGGGCAGAGGCGTGTGGTGGGTTCAAGTGGGATGAGCTGAAGCAGCCCACTCTGGTGAGAACCACAGTGGGGCCCCAGGAGAGCAGGGCTCAGAGAAAGTTGGGATCAGAGAAAGACAGTGAGAGGGAGGAGAGAACCATCAGTGTCAGAGTAGGGGAAGAGCTCAACTTCCTGTGCTAGCTTTGCAGACTGGCTGAGAGCACGTGGCCAGAAGGTAAGGCGAGAGGCTCAGACCCCTGAGAACATCGAAGAGACAGAAAGGCAGAAAGAATCAAGGGCATATGAAGCCACGGGACCAGAATCCTAATGCCATTCCAACTTTAAACTATACTAGCTTCCCAACTTCAGCAGGGCACCATGAACACTTTGGAGCTGGGTGCTTGTTTGTAGTGGAGGGCTGGGCAATGCACCCTGAAGCATGTTCAGCAGCACCCCTGGCCTCTGCCCACTAGACGCCAGTAGCATCCTCCCTCCCCCAGTTGTGACAACCACAAATGTCGCCAGAACATTGCCAGATGGCCCCCCTCCCTGTTGAGAACCACTGCCTTGGAGCAAAGCAGGAACTCAAGGGATGACGGGGAGGTCCTGCAGGATTGGCAAAGGTGGGAACAATCTGTGCACAGACTGCCTTACAGCTAAAGAATTAACTTTGTACTCAAGTGTAAAGAATTTTAGGAAGATGGTTTTAGGATGGAGAAGCCATCTGGATTCCAACACTGACCAGAGCCAGTTTATGTAAAAATAAACACAGAGGTCTACTGAGAACCAAGTTGAATACAACTAAGTATCTGAGCATGAACAAAAACCTCACACTGCATTACAGGTGTATAATGATAATTATGCTGGTGGCAGGACTACAAGTGGTTACACACCTGGTAAATGCCAGGAACTGTGGTAAACACAGATTATATCCAATTAATAATCCCACAGTTACCCTGCGAGGTCAGAATTGCCCTCATTTTGTAGATGAGGAATCTGAGGATCAGATAGGCCCTGTGACTTATCCAAGGCCTGGCCACTAGCGGTGGCAGAGGCAGGCTAAACCCCAGGTCTGGCTAATTCCAAAGCCCCTGCTGTTTTCTCTACAACATATTATATACCAACGTGGGGTGGGCGTGTTTCACAAAAACTAATGTGAGGTCTTTATTATCACGTATGACACTGTTTACTACATTCACACATATCAGATATGTGTGTAAGTAGGGACCTTCTTAACATATAAGATCTCACAAACTCTGTTAAACTCATAATGCATCTGAAAACTTCATTTCCTGGGAGCTCAGAGTCCTGAAACTTCTTGAGCTCTTTTGAAACCCAATAGGAGAGTAGAATGGGTGGCAGCAGCCAGTCCCCTGCTGTCTGAGGGAAGAGTTTGTTGGTAGGGGCTGGGGGCTAGGAGGGAGCATTTGGACAAAAGCTGTTGGCCTTTGAGATGAACATTCTGGAGAGCAGCTCCTTAAACTTTCATGTGCAAAGAAGTCGCCTACTGTTCTTATTGAAAAGTAGATTCTGATTCAGAACCTGGGGTGGGGGCTAGAATTCTGCATTTCTACCAAGCCCCAGAGCGGTGCTGCTGTTGCTACTGGTACAGGGTCTAGCAGTGTCAGAAACTTATTTTTTTGAATGTTTCTTTGTAAAGCAAGACAAGTAATAAAGGAGCTGGCCATACAGAAGCTACAGGACACAAGAGAGCCAAAGAAATAATGCTAAGAAGACCAGTGGAGAGTCAGGGATAAAAGAACAAATGAGACCTTCCCCACCCGATAAACAAATTATCAGAGGGAGAAAGGGGCACAGCGTGGCTTGAAGCTTTAGAGAACAAGAGTTTCAGAGAAGCTCGTAAAATTACAACTTCATACAGCAGGTAGTGAACTTATGGAACTCATTATCCCTAAGTAAAGATTAAAAATACAGTTACAAAAATTGCTATAAATAAAATAGTAAATTACATACTTGCAGTAGGTTACTGAAGGAAGGGAGGATATTTTGGAATACCTCCCTAACTTTTGAGGTTGACACACATGTGAGCTCTGTGCTCATAGTTTCTAAGCCAAAAATGGGGATTTATGATTCACCAAAGGATTTTTTTTTTCTGTCTCTGTCTATGGGTGTGAGAGTTAATGGAAAATTCAGTATGGATGCTAGAATGTTAACATTTCCAAGACTCTTAAATGGTTTCTGAGAACAAAGTTGCTAAACATTTGGAGTGAGTGTTGTGCTGGGTCTGTGGACAGTTAGTTCCTCAGATATTACATTGGGCCAAATTCCCAAGTCATCCTGGTAGCACAGGATGTGTGGAATGAGGACTTGATGTATTGTTCTGTGCTTTGGAACTACATGGCCTGGAGCTCAAGCCCTCTATGCCAACTCTTTATTGCATTGCAATAGCTCCTCTCTGCTGGTTTCCTAAAGCAGCTTGCAGGATGTATCTCCAAATATGCCTGTCATTGCATTTACTGAATTTACTCATTCGTTCCACAAATATTCATCAATTACTGCGTACTCTACACTGGGCAAATAAAAGTGAACACAACACTATCTCCCTCCTCTCATGAAGCTTAAGGATCCAGTGGAAAGAAGACAGGCAGGGAGGATGGCATTGGTTAATTTCTCTGTACAATAACTGATAAAAGAAGTGCTGGGAAGGACAGGGCACAACCACACACGCCTGGGGACATACTCAGACTGGGGGAGTCACAGGTTTCCATTTGGGAGTGAGCTTGACAAAGAGCAAGGAGAAGATCATGGCAGGGGGTGGGAGGGATGTCACGATGCTAAAGAGAGGAAGAGCTTGGAAGGCTGGTGTTGGCAGATGTCATGATTGGGGACGGGGAGCTCTGTCTGCTGAAATCGGAGAGAGTGCTCACAGAGGGTGTCCAGGCCCAGGTAAGCTCAGGTTTCCTCCTCTGTGCACTGGAACTTGGTCAAAGGGCTTTGAGCAGGAAGGTGACTTCGTTTGCCCTGCAGCCCAGGATATTCTAACCCCCAACCCCAAGGTGGAGACCTGACACCCAGCCTCGGGGAGCTTGGATCTGACCCTGAGCCATGGACCAGGGCTGCTTCAGTCATCTGCCCAGATGGATCATAAGGGTTCTGTGTCACTGTCCAACCTGCAAGGCACAGGCTGACTTTGTGACAGAGCAGAGGGGTGGCACAAACGCATGAAACACATGAAAGGGAAGAGCTATGCCTTTCTGTTGCTCATCATTTGGCGTGGATGAGGAGTAGCGGCGTGGACGAGGAGTAGTAGTTCTGTGTGAGGTCCCACACAGAACCTTTAAACATTTGTCATTAATTATGTTTCGTACTGACAGAGACTTCTTCCAGAAGTAACTGGTTTAAGAGAATGCTGTAAAGGTCTAAGAAACGATTTTCTCTTCCAGATTCTCTCACCTGCATATAGCATTCCCTCAGGTTGGGGGGATAATGTAGATTAACATCTGCTAAAAGAATTAGCCTCTTAGTGATAACTGGTAGATCAAGCTAGAAAAATTTTTTTCCAGTGGCTTACCATAATGAATAGAAAAATAATTTTCTTTGTCTCTCTCTCTCTCTTTTTTTTAATTATCTTATGATGAATTTAGTTTGAAGGAAATAAATTGACGTTATTTTCATTTACCTTGGTTCTCAAGCTAGAAATCTCTTAGCCCTGAGGTCCCCAACATCCAGGCAGTGGACCGGTACCAGTCCACGGCCTACTAGGGACCGGGCCGCAGGGCTCCGCCCCCTCCCACCCCAGTCCCATCCGTGGAAAACATTGTCTCCCAGGAAACCAAGGAAATGGAGGGTGGAGTGGGCACAGCAAGAGGTGAGCAGCGGGTGAGTGGGCGACGGAGCAAAGCTTCATCTTCATCTGTATTTACGTCACTCACGTCACTGCCTGAGGTCGACCTCTCCTTCCACCTTCAGTGGAAAAACTGTCCCTTGTGCCAAAAAAGGCTGGGGACCACTGTCTTAGCCTATAGACAGGGGGATGATTTTTACCTCATTCTACTGCCTTATGAAGCAGGCATCCCTAAGGAATAACAGGCATAAATTTCTTTCTTGTTTTAGCGTGTGGACCCCTCGTTAAGTTTTCTGGAGAGCCTCCTGCAGCCTGGGAAGCAAGGTGGCAGTTCCTGGAGTTCTGCCGTACAGTTCTTAGTCAGAGAATTCACTTTTTTTTTTTACATCCATTTTGGCACAAAAGGTTTCCAGAAAGAAATTCTTATACTGTTGTGACGTCTCCTCCACCTCCCAATCCCCCCAAAACGATATCTTCAAGTTGGGATCCTGCAAAAAATAATTTGAAAATCCAGTATTTGTGTCCACAGGAGGGCATGCATATATCAAATTGGTGAAACTGAACTGTCAAAGACTATAAAGTCAGCATAACTGAGAACTTTGTCTTAATTCTACCTGAGACTATCCATGTTTATTTGTTTTCTGTCTCAAAGCGGGTTGGGAAGAAGTTGAGACCACGGTTTCATTCGAACTGTTTCAATGTGACATTTCCCCATCACCCCAAAGGATCTTCTCCAGACGCTGTCTCGACATGGAGACGAGGGAGAAAGTGCATCCTCAGAAGGTTTGCGCGTCACATGTTTCGGGTACCGGGACAGGGCCTGACTCCTAAGGCCTCCCTCTCCCTGGGCCACC
>VSMD01034847.1:0-13721 GCA_008750895.1 Mirza zaza
TGCTTCTTGAGAGGGGTGGTTGTGGGGTTTTCCCCAAGAACAGGCTGGGGCTCAGGGTGTGGGGACAGAAGGAGAAGAGCCATTTGGGGACAATCTTGTGGGCCCAGGTCACTGTGTGAGTGAGGACTGGGAGCGAACTGGTCCCAGATCCTGCAGGAATCTGTCGGCCCAGAGCTCACAGGCCCGGTCTGGCATGGACCAGCCGTTCTGTCTAGGGCCAGGAAAGGTGACCAGTCACCTTGTAGGCAGTGGCCGCCTGTACAGCCCCATCTGCCTTCGCACAGTCGCCGCCACCCACTTCTCTGCTGCCCCAGGGAGCCCACGACGCCCGCTGCCAGACCCCGTCTCCAGCCCAGGCACAAAGCTCAGGCTCCAAATGACCTGCTCTCCTTCCAGACCAGAACCAGAGCTGCAGGTGGCCCTGCTGTGACATGGCAATCACTTCCGTGTTCAGACCCAGCAGTAGAGGAGAATTCAGTTAAGGACCTGGGTCAGCTCTGAGGCTGCCGATGGTGCAAGCTCTGTTGTCGCCCACACAGGGGCGAGGGTGTTGTCTCCACTGCAGCTCTGAGAGGTGGATGGGAAGTTGGTGCTGGTGCCCACTCGCCGAGGTCCCCACCCCGAGAGATTACACAAAGCCGTATGACTGCACAAACTCCTGTGTGTCCTGCCAGTGGGAGGAGCTTCCTGCTCCCTGCCCCAGCACAGGGGATGCCATTTGTCTCTCCTGCATCTCGCCACACTCCCTGCCTCACACGTGACCACCCTGTAGAGCCAACAGCAGAGGCACCCCGCTCCTTCCTGGGGCCTGTGTCATGGCCAGACTCTGCCATATAACTGTTGAGTGGCCCTGGGGAGGTGACTTTGCCTCTCTGAGCCTCAGTTTCCCTGCCTGGAAATGGAGACAGGCTGGCCCACCTGATCCCCGTCTGCGGGACTAGTAGAGACGCACAGTTAAAGGCCTGGCAATAAGCATTCGCTGAGGACACCTGTGAGCCCTGTTGCCTGCTAGATGAGGTGAGCTAAGGACACAGCTGTGACATGCAGCAGGCCCCTTCGCAGCAGTGAGGGGCACAGACCGGGCCTCAGAATGCGGGAACTCAGAGCGCCAGCGCTGGGATGGGGCGGCCCAGGGTGGGGAGGCCCGAGGATGCCCTGCCGCAGCCTGGGAGTCAGGGACAAGGACACTGGACAGGAGGGCTCAAGGTGGAACAGGAACGGTGACTGTTTCAGCAAAGGCGGAGTCCCAGGGAGCAGAGGGCAGGGCAGGAGGGGCAGCAGGGCCGGTCACCTTGCAGGGCTCGAGAGGATGCGGGACTCCATCCTGAGCACACGGGCACTGTGACCGGCCCTAGCGGGGTTGGATGCGGTCAGACTCGTGTGTGACGGTCTGGCATGTCTTCCTGGGGAGGGTGGACAGGAGGCTTGACCCTGGGACAGCAGAGCAGAAGAGCTGCAGCAGCAGGGACCACACTGGAGCGCCGCAGTGCTGGGCGCCCTCCTTCCGCCCCTCCCCCCACCACTGCCACCTGCTCTTCCGCCCCTGCCTGCCCTCTGCGGGTCCCGCAGAGTGTTCCGAGACCCAGATTCGGACTTTCTATAGAGTGCAGAGCCGGCTCAGTGGGCACAAAAGAGCGTTGTTTTGTTAAGTGAAAAAACAATGGATTAGAAAACAAAACAGTGTGTGCTGACTGGAATGCTCTGCCACGTCATGACACGTTTTTGTGACTGTGTCAAGCAATGATGGGCTATCTACTATTGCTCGTGACTCACAGCGAATGCTGAATGGACCTGGGAAGGCAGCAGGGGTCAGGCTCTGTGTCATGTCCCAGAGCCCATCTACGAGAAACTGTTAGCTTTAACCTGGGCAACTATGGGAAAGGATGCCCAGCCCTTGTTTGGATTTTTCAGATATTAGAGAAAACACATTCTCCACCTGTGCCTTTTTTTTTGCCTCTCTGCACCAGATAGCCAGAAAGGTAGCTGGACTCATTGGGGCCCAGGGTAGACCAGACACCCCATCCATCCGCGGGCTGTCACGGAGACCAGTGACACTGAATGGGTGTGGAACATCCAAGATCAGGCCCAGTGTGGAAAGGGGCAAGTAATCAGGCTGAAAACAATGGTGGCCAGCTACCCGAAGACAGGATGGGTTCAATTGCATCTGAGGAGCTGCCACCACCCCCTATGCCAAATGGGGACCACAATGACAGGATGCAGACTCTGACACCTTCTACAGGTTCCCTGATGGCTCAGCAACTCAGCAGCCTGCAGGGCACAATGGTTGCAGCCATCGCCAATCTGGACACAGGAGACATGACCAAGGACAGTGGGGGGGGGCCACGGTGCCCAGTGGGCACGTTACAGGCAGGATGAGCTAGACTTGTGGCTGTTGCCATGAGGCTGAGCCCAGAGAGGGTGAGGACGGGGGTGGGAGGTGGCAGGGGGTATCACCTGTGAGCCTTAGGAGAGCCAGACTTTGACATCAGGGCACTGGGGCCACAGATGACCCTAAACAGGGACAGGTGTGATCAGGTTGGTGTTTGTGGAAAATCCCTTCGTGCTTCTTTGTGTGGAAGGTGGGCAGGAGGCCTGAGAAGGGAGGCAGGACACCAGGGAGGAGGAACTAATCATGCCATTACCAGTGTCCCAAAGCCCACCCTCTCCTGGGGGGGGGCAGCCCCTCCCCAGCCCCAGCCCTCACTCTGCTCTCCCCCCCCGTCCTGTCGCTGCAGGGTAGAGCAGCGCTCTCTACAGTGTGGACTATGACCCTCTTTCAGGATGTAAAGCACTTTGTTCCTCATCATCAGTACTTGAAACATGAAACTACAACAGAAATGAAATTAGAAGTGTGTGCCCAGCACAGACCACAGAATCTTACCCACGGTGGTCACTACGCTTCCTTCTGGACCGTATGTGAGCTCACGGTGATGCGATAAAAGCCATTCCCGGTGGGTGACAGCCACGTGCCTCTGGAAGGGCAAAGGCTCTGGGCGGGGGCTCCCCTGCTCCTTCCTACAAGCCTCTGACTTAGCTGCTCCGCCTCCCAGACAATGAGTTCAAGTCTCACAGCCTCAATCCTACGTACTTGCCTGGGAGGCTGAAACTGGGCTTGGGCCCCAGCCTGGTGGCCTCTGTGGAAACATTGTGAAGCGTCTTCCCTGGGGCAGGGTTGAGGTTGGCATCTCTGAGGAGGGAGAGGCCCACTTCATCATCCTTGGCCTTGTAACAGAGGTAATGTTCTGATAAAGGACAACGGAATGTTTTAAAACATATAAAACATCTTTAGAAACATCCCCACCCTTTTTGGAAATCAAAACCTACACTGCTCGCCAAGGTCAGTAATCCAAGGAGCAGAAAAACATTCTTTGCTGTTTGTTTTCAAGTATCTTAAACCACAGGAGAGGGCTGAACAGAGTAGTCAGAAGATCTTAGTCGTGGAGGTGAGGGCTACTGAAACCACCACTTATAGTTAAACAACAAAAGCCGGAAGCCACCACATGCAATGCTGGTCATGTAGATCCAAGCCCAACTGCTGAAAACCTCTCCCTCCTTTAAAAAGTCTTGTTTCGGCTGGGCATGGTGACCCATGCTTGTAATCCTAGCACTCTGGGAGGTCGACTCGGGAAGATCACTTGAGCTCAGAAATTCGATAGCAGCTTGAGCAAGAGCAAGACTTCATCTCTACTAAAAACAGAAAGAAATTAGGCCAGGCGCGGTGGCTCACGCCTGTAATCCTAGCACTTTGGGAGGCTGAGGCAGGTGGATTGCTCAAGGTCAGGAGTTTGAAACCAGCCTGAGCAAGAGCGAGACCCCTTCTCTACTATAAATAGAAATAAATTAATTGGACAACTAATATATAGAGAAGCTGAGCATGGTGGCGCATGCCTGTAGTCTCAGCTACTCGGGAGGCTGAGGCAGGAGGATCGCTTGAGCCCAGGAGTTTGAGGTTGCTGTGAGCTAGGCTGATGCCACGGCATTAATCTAGCCTGGGCAACAAAGTGAGACTCTGTCTCAAAAAAAAGAGAAAGAAATTAGCTGAACAACTAAAAATATATATAGAAAAAATTAGCCAGGCATGGTGGCGCATGCCTATAGTCCCAGCTACTTGGGAGGCTGAGGCAGGAGGATCGCTTGAGCCCAGGAGTTTGAGGTTGCTGTGAGCTAGGCTGACGCCACAGCACTCTAACCTGGGCAACAGAGTGAGACTCTGTCTCAAAATAAATAAATAAAATAAAATAAAGTTAAAATAAAAAGCCCTGTTTTTCTGCTTAAAGGCAGGATGCTGGTCTTTTGAGATGCTAGTCTGCTGCTCTCATCATTTGCTGGCAAATGAATAAACGTCTCTTTCCTTTTCCTCAAACCACTGTCCTCATTCTCCATTCTCATTGATTCAGCCTCAAGGACCAGTATGGAACCTTCAGTGACAGCCTAAGCCTGAGGAGCAGGGCCGTCTCACAGGCTGGGACAGTGGGAGGGCAATGGGAGCCAATGCAGTACCCTGTGGAGAGGCCTTGGCACCAGCAGCCCTGGCCTGGAATCTTTTCTCCACATTATCTCGAAGAGTCAAAGAAGTCACGTTTTGGTAGCTGCTCATCTCCAAGTAGAAGAGGAAAATTCGATTTTGGATGTTGGACTCTGACCACTTGGGAGCCCTTCCCAAGTCACTCCCACTGTACAGCGGGGTGCACTCCATGCTCCCTCTCTTTGCAGCAGAAGGGAGCTCAAGCCCCTCAGACCCCAGCCCACATTCAGGAAGCCTCACCTGGCCCCATATCCTGGCCCAAAAGTAGTGGAAGCCACCTGCCCCATCTTGCACTTGCTTCATACTGGCCCAGGCCTCCCAGCGGCTTTGGGAATTTTGATATTGGTTCCAGTGTTCTCTGCTTGCCCCATCCCAGAGCTGCCCACTCTCCGTTGTCACCCTCTGGGGGCAAGTCAGTCACCTCTACTGGACCTAGAGCCCTGTGAAGACAGGAACCAGGGCTGCATTGGTCACTGCCATGTCCCCGGTGGTTGTCGGTCTCACGAGAAGTAAGAGTATACTCAACTCTCACTGCTTGTATTTTCTCGCCCGAATTCCTTCTCCGTAGGAAAGCCCCTGCTGTGAGGGCAACTGGTCCCAGACATGGTCTGGACTAGACCTGGACACCTCAACTCTCAGACCAGCAACCTCCCTAAGTCCGGGCCCAGCCCCTCCAGAAAGGGTGATGAGGCCCTGATTCCAGACATCCCTGGACCGGCCACAGGTAGGACTGTCACACATCTCCCAGGTGGCACTGGGAGTTCTGTGCTTCTAGAGGGTGAAAAACAAGAGAACCTTGGTCTCAGCCTCCATGGCACCAGTCCAGAAGAGGCTGCCTCATCCTGGTTGCATAAGTGTGTTGTTTACCCCTGGCTTCAAAGAGCCTCTGCCAAGTGATAGGTAGGAACCTGGTGGTATTTCAAGTGCTCAGGAAAAATGAGAGGTGTGTGGGGTGTCACTGAGGGGGCGGAGCTGGGCCTCCCACGTCTGACTGGGTGGGATCCAGGGCTCTTTGCCCCACCTGCACATTTCATGCTTGTAGGCTGGTTCTTGCTACTGGGATGGTCAGGCCCTTTCTGCCTAAGACGTTTTGCCACAGGAAAAAGAGGCCACTCACTCAACCAACATAAAGTAGAAGGAAGGAGCTTCAGTTCAAAGAATGGGGAACTGCTGACCAACCCTCTGGCAGGGCTGCATGTGCTGGCTTGGTGCTGGGACCCCAGAAATGACCCCTAACAACTAGAAAACTTTAAATTAAAAGCAAAAAAGAGGCCAGGCGCGGTGGCTCACGCCTGTAATCCTAGCACTCTGGGAGGCTGAGGCAGGCGGTTCACTCAAGGTCAGGAGTTGGAAACCAGCCTGAGCAAGAGCAAGACCTCGTCTCTACTAAAAATAGAAAGAAGCTAATTGACCAACTAAAAATATATATACAAAAAAATTAGCCGGGCATGGTGGCACATGCCTGTAGTCCCAGCTACTCGGGAGGCTGAGGCAGGAGGATCGCTTGAGCCCAGGAGTCTGAGGTTGCTGTGAGCTAGGCTGACACGATGGCACTCTCCCTGGGTAACAGAGCAAGACTCTGTCTCAAAATAAATAAATAAATAATAAAAACCAAAACCAAAAACACCTAATGGGACAGGTATGCTGGCTCACACTTGTAATCCCAGCACTACAGGCAGCCGAGGTGGGAGGATCATTTGAACCCGGGAATTTGAGACCAGCCTGAGCAACATAGTGAGGCCTCATGTTTACAAAAAATGAAAATAAACATTAGCCTGGTGTGGTGGTACGCACCTGTAGTCCCAGCTACTCAGAAGGCTGAGGCAGGAGGATCACTTGAGCCCAGGAGTTCAAGACTGCAGTGAGCTATGATCATGCCACTGCACTCCAGCCTGGGAAACAGTGTGAGACCCCATCCCCCCCAAAAAAAGGAAAAGAAAGAAAATATACTAAAGGCAACTCTCTACTGTGTACAATACAGAGGTAACCAAGTACTACAGTAATCCCACATTTGAATTTCAATGGAGAATTTCAATTAGATAGCGGGCTTGTGTAAGGGATCTAGCCCCTGTGAATGTTGGGGTGATGGCTGTCCCTTGTCTTGGGGACCTGCCTCAGAAGTAGCCATGTTTTACACTGGTCCAGGTGACTTTCACTCTCTGAGGTATGGAAGGAGAGGTTCCCACTCCCACTTCCCAGAGAGACATAAGCAAGTACAATTGGGAGTGAAGAGTCAGACAGGGAACACCTGCACGCTATGGCCTTGGAGATTTCACCAAAATCCCTCTGCAGCCATTAAATCATCTTGGTTCCTCATTAACGTAACTCCCACTGCATGAATTCAGTGTTGAGGACTTACATTCTCGGGGATATATGTTGTGAGACACTATGCTACTAACACACGTTGTTGGCAGGACCACCATAGTTTTTAAAGGATAGAAAATTCCAGAAGTCAAACCCATAAATAGTTGCATTTGACCAGAAATCACTGGCAGGAATAGTGTGGTTCTCATCCTCTCAGAAGTGGAGGCTCAAGCACCACATGTACTCACCAGCAAATTGGTATTAACTGATCAACACCTAAGTGGACATACAGGAATAACATTTATCAGGCGCCGGGTAGATGGGAGGGGGAGGAGGGGATGGGTGTATACATACATAATGAGTCCGATGCACACCATCTGGGGGATGGACACGCTTGAAACTCTGACTCTGGAGAGAAAGGCAAAACACATAACCTAAACATTTGTATCCCCATAATATGCTGAAATGAAAACAAAGTGGAGGCTCTGGGCAGAGGGGGTTGGAAGATGTAGGTGAGGCAGACACAGAACAAGAAAAACAGACAGCATGCCTGAGGGCTGCTCAACTCTCCACCCAGCAATACGTGCCTGACTCAGCAGCCTGGGCATTGGCAAACCGGGAATAAACAGAACATTGATAGCGAGTTACATAGTGCAACCTACATAAGAAAGACAAGTCAAAACCGTGGCATCATTTCTAAACCCAACTAACAGCTGGATTCCAGGACTTCATACTGCAGGAGATAGGTCGTCACGGACATGTGACCTTAGAGTGAATATTATGACAACATGAGAATGTTGAAGACCAAAGAGAGGAGGATGTAACTTTTTGGACGTGATAATCATGACTTAGTTATGTCCCCAGTGGGTTAAGCAACAGCACCTTCTTGGCCGTAACATTTCAATAGAAACAACAGTATTTTATTTTATTCTTATCACACAAAGAATGACTTGGACATTGTCAAGTGATATTTTTAGGACACAATCTGTTCTTCCAGAACATCTAACCATCTAATGTCTTCCAGAAAGACATCATATATTTTTGGATTATAAGATTTAATATTAAAATGGAACTACAAACCTGAATTGAGCTAGAGATTCAATATAATCCCTATCAAAAGAGAGCTACCCTATTTGCAGAAATTGGCAACCTGATCCTCAAATTCACAAAGAAATGCAAAGGGGCCGGGCTCCGTGGCTCATACCTGTAATTCTAGCACTCTGGGAGGCCGAGGTGGGCGGATCCTTTGAACTCAGGAGTTCGAAACCAGCCTGAGCAAGAGTGAGACCCGGTCGCTACTAAAAAAAAAAAAAAAAATAGAAAGAAATTAATTGGCCAACTAAAAACCTATATAACTATATAGAAAAAATGAAGGCCGGGCGTGGTGGCTCACGCCTGTAATCCTAGCACTCTGGGAGGCCGAGGTGGGCGGATTGCTGGAGGTCGGGAGTTCAAACCCAGCCTGAGTGAGACCCCGCCTCTACTAAAAATAGAAAGAAGCTAATTGACCAACTAAAAATATATATACAAAAAAATTAGCCGGGCATGGTGGCACATGCCTGTAGTCCCAGCTACTCGGGAGGCTGAGGCAGGAGGATCGCTTGAGCCCAGGAGTTGGAGGTTGCTGTGAGCTAGGCTGACGCCACGGCACTCACTCTAGCCTGGGCAACAAAGTGAGACTCTGTCTCAAAAAAAACAAAATATATATATATATATATATATATAGAGAGAGAGAGAGAGAGAGAGAGAGACAGATATATAGAAAAAATGAGCCAGGCATGGCATGGTGGCGCATGCCTGTAGTCCCAGCTACTTGGGAGGCTGAGGCAGGAGGATCACTTGAGCCCAGGAGTTGGAGGTTGCTGTGAGCTAGGCTGATACCACGGCACTCTAGCTCAGGCAACAAAGTGAGACTCTGTCTGGAAAAAAAGAAATGCAAGGGGCCCAGAATAGACTGCCCACCTTGAAAAAGAAGAAAACAGTTAGAGGACTCACTTCCCAATTCAAAATCACTACAAAGCAACTGTAGTCAAAACAATGTGATACTGAGACAGGATAAAAATATACATCAATGGAATCTAATTGAGCGTCCAGAAATAAATACCTACATTTATAATCAACTGATTTTCAACAATAGTGCCAAGACCTCAATGGGAAAAGAATAATCTCTTTACAAATAGTGTTGTTACAACTAGATATCCACATGCAAAAGAGTGAAGTACGGCTCCTGCCTCACTATGTTAAAAATTAACTGAAAATGCATGACAGAAGTAAATGTAAGAGCTAAAACTATAAAATTCCTAGAAGAAAACACAGAAGTAACTCTTCATAATCTCACAACAGGCAGTGGTTTCTTAAACTAGAGCAACACACAAGAGACTAAAGAAAAACAGATAAGTGTGACTTCACCAAAGTAAAAAGCTTTCTGCGTCAAAGGACACATTTAAGTAAGTGACAGGCTGGGTGGTTTGGGAGCTGGTGTTGTAGGACTGGGGGGAGGCATGATCAGGGCTGCTTGGATGTAGGAGGTCGGGGGCGGTCAGTAGAGGCTGTGAGAAATATCCTCAGCCTTGGCGAAGAGGGCTGTGATGGGGTGATGGTAGATATGGTCCTGAATCCTCCCTTCCTCTTTCATACCACTTGCAATGTGGCTTTGCATTGTCTGTTACAATTTGGTGTCCATGTCCCCATGCCCTTAAATCTCAGCTGCTCTTGTGATTGTCATGGTCCATAGAACACAGTGAGGTAATCCTGAGCCAGTTCTGAGTTTAAACTTCACTCAAAGGACTGTGGTGTTTCCACTTTCTACCTCAGGAAACTAAAACAATTTTGTGAGCACTTTCAGGTCAGCCTGTTGGAGGGTGAGAGACCACATGGAGGCGAGCCCACCAGAGGACATGTGAATGGGTTCATCATAGATGAGCCAGCACCCAGCCCTTCCAGAAGCTGAGCACAAACGTGGGTGACCCCTGCC
The DNA here is from genome assembly GCA_008750895.1 of Mirza zaza. Classification (NCBI taxonomy): domain Eukaryota; kingdom Metazoa; phylum Chordata; class Mammalia; order Primates; family Cheirogaleidae; genus Mirza; species Mirza zaza. Next base: position 9,804 of record VSMD01034847.1, read on the forward strand.
AAGACCAGCTGAGCCTGGCTTAGGGCATCAGAAGCGCCCCAATGACCTGTCGACTTGAGCAATCGTAAAGTAGTTGGTTCTACAGCACCAGCAAACTGACACATGGTGTGTTTAATGATGGGTTCTGGGCATTGGGGTCCCTGCAGAGCTCCCAGATTTTGGCCCCCTGAAGAATTGTTCAGACTTTACTCAGATCCTACTCTGTCATCCTGATACCAGCATGGGCCACTGCATGCCACAGGTGAGAGTGTTCTCTGCCTTCGTGCAGGAAGGAATTCAAGTGCAGGATCACAAGTGAAAGAGAAGAGTTCAGACACAAAGTATGGGCAGAAGTAGAAAGACCACTGAAAGCCATTAAGAAAAGGCAAAAGGGGCCGGGCATGGTGGCTCACGCCTGTAATCTCAGCACTCTGGGAGGCCAAGGCAGGCGGATCCCTCAAGGTCAGGAGTTGGAAACCAGCCTGAGCAAGAGCGAGACCCCGTCTCTACTATAAATAGAAAGAAGTTAACTGGCCAACTAATATATATAGAAAAAATTAGCCGGGTGTAGTGGCACATGCCTGTAGTCCCAGCTACTCGGGAGGCTGAGGCAGGAGGATCGCTTGAGCCCAGGAGATTGAGGTTGCTGTGAGCTAGGCTGACACCACGGCAGTCTAGCCTGGGCAACAAAGTGAGACTCTGTCTCAAAAAAGAAAAGAAAAGAAAAGGCAAAAGGGTGGCCTCATTCTAGGAGAAGCAGTGTCACCCCAGGGTTAGGATCTGTTCTTTCATGTTAAATCTTAAAGCTATGATAAACTGGGGGTGGAATAGTCATGGGTTTTCTGGGAAAGGGGTGGCAAGTTCCTAGAACTGGGAACCCTGCCATTTCCTCACCTTATAGGGTGACTTCCAGGAGTTGCCATGGCATTTGTAAACTGTCATGGCGCTGGTGGGTGTGATTTTTACTATGTTAAGGAGGGTAGTTCTTTTAGGGACACTATCACCTCAACTGTGTACATGCTCCAATTAAAGGAATTGCCCTTCTTCTTCAGATAAAAGTGTTAAAATCAAAATAGAGTAACTCAAGAGTCCCAGTTGGCTACCTTTGTCTTAGCTAAGCATATTCGCATTCTTGTAGATTTATTTTTTTTGAGTCAGGGTCTCACTGTGTTGCCTGAGCTAGAGTGCCGTGGAGTCAACCTAGCTCACAGCAACCTCAAACTACTAGGCTCAAGCAATCCTCCTGCCTCAGCCTCCCGAGTAGCTGGGACTACAGGCATGCGCCACCATGCCCGGCTAATTTTTTTCTACATATTTTTAGTTGGCCAATTAATTTATTTCCGTTTATAGTAGAGACGGGGTCTCGCTCTTGCTCAGGCTGGTTTCGAACTCCTGACCTTGAGCAATCTGCCTTCCTCGGCCTCCCAGAGTGCTGGGATTACAGGCGTGAGCCACCACGCCCAGCCTCTTGTAGATTTCTTATCCTGTTCGCCTTCTCCTCTGACCCCTGCTCTAATGGCCTGCAGGATATCTGACCCCTGTCTCAATCCTAGGACTTGTTATTTAGACATTTTATGTGCTCTGTTTCCCAGTGTGGGAGACTTCTCAGTTGCCCCCATCCACACTCCGGGAGCTGCCTGCCACTTGCACTATGCCTGAGTGGGGCTCTGTCCACAGTGCTGACCGAGTGCCCCCATCCATGCAGTGGCAGGCAGACAAACTGTCATGCAAAGGCAGGAAACACATGGGCAGGAGAGGACAGGTGAGGAGGGAGGTACCTCTCACCAGCCAAGAGTGTCAACTTTTGGTTCTTCCTTAAGGTAATCACTGTTCGGATGACAAATTCGCTTGTCGATTCATGTTGCCAAAGCCGTCTAATGAAGAGTCTTTCACTGGCAGTTTCACACAGGCTAGGAATTGCCACTCAGACAATGTGTAGTTTCTTTGCTGGGTCAAATGTAATCCTCTGCCTCCCCATTCATTCTTAACCCAAGAAGTTGCCATTCATTCATTCATTCATTCATTCACTTCTTTGTTGATTCTCTCTTGAGGTCTTGTGAATCCTTAATTTTTCATGACTAAATAGTTTAGTTTCTTTCTTTCATAACAGACGGTATCTGATTTTCTGAGATACTTTCTATTATCAATGTGGGATCAAGGATATCTACATAAATTCGTCATGGAAAGACTGATTGTCATTGACCTAGAATTTGTGGTGGATCTTGTTTTTATAGGTGGCAGGAGGAAAGATTGCTCTTATGTGACATTTTAGAAGAAAATTGTGACATTTAAGGTGAGCAAAAAGAAAATGGTGGTTCTGTCTGTACTCCTGGGATGTTTGCAAAAAGAGGCTGGATGCTAGGAAATCTTTGGCCTGGTCTTGAGGAAAGGGCAAAGCTTTGAGAGGGCCTGTGGAGGGGGCAGAGGAAATGGAATGGTTTTCAGTGTTAGCACCATAGAGATGTCCGTGTCAGAGATAAGACTCATCATTGTCAAGGTGACAAACACTGATAGCAGAAGTGGGTTCAAATGCCGGCTATGCCAGATACTCACAGGGTCATATAGATGAATGGATGCCACTTCCTTTACTGTGTGTGCCTCAGTTTCACTAGTTGTATGGGAAGGATCCTAATACTCTTGGATTCATGGCATTCTAGAAAAGATTAAATAGATAAATGCATACAACGCGCTGAGAACAGGGCCAGGCACCAAGTGCTCAGAGGTGCTCACGATGACCACCCCTACCTGGTCCTCAGCACTGCCCACATCCCCTGCCCCTCCTCACCTCACCTAGTCTCGGTGCCTCTCTCTGTCCCACACTCTGCGCCAGGGCCTTCGCTCCTGCTGTTTCACTTGCCTGAAATTCCCTCCCATGGGTCACACCATGGATGCTCCTGAAGGTCTCAGCATCACTGCTGCCTTCTCCAAGGGACCTTCGTGGACACCGCCTCTACCTACATTCAGCTGTCACTTTCGATCTCTGCACTTTAAAAAATTTCCAGCACCTTACACAAAGGTGGAGTGACCGTGACAGATCTGTCTCCCGCTCTGTACTGAGAGACCTGTGAGCACAGGAGCCAAGTATGCGTAACTCACAGCTGAGAAGCGATGCCTCAATTTTCTCATCTGTAAAATAGAACCAAAACCTGCATCCAATTCCTGAGATTTTTGGAAAGTAAAATCAAGTAATATATTAAAGCTCATTGGCACAGTGTCTGGCAAATGTCTCCCTCTGGACACCTGGTGGTGTTAATGCACTTAATGTTTGTCACGTGAACCCGGAGTGGCAACTCCTCCCTGGTCCACACTGAGAGCAGCCCCGGCCTGCGCCGCCAGGGGGCGCGCCAGCCCTGCTCTCCGCCGCGGGGCTGAGACCAACTCGGGCTCCCGCTCCGCGCTGAAGCCTTAAGGAGCGCGTCTTGCTCCCTGTCCCACAGCTTGGTGAGTTTGATGCAAGTAGTTACAGCCCTGTGATCTTGATGCAATTGTTATGCAGTGAACCCCAGAGAGCCCGGATGCTAATCTTAAAACTTGCCTATATGGAGCAGCCTTGCTGCCTCTGGATACAGGAGAAAGACCCCATACCCACCGTTTATGACCCTCCCCAAACTTCCGCTCCCATAATTACACTAAATACAATGTGCAACATGAAGTTTCTTTGTGCGTTACCGTCTGACACCAATAGAGGCCCAAGGAAATGAAATTTCTCAAAAAGGGGCACACAGAGCCAGCCTGGAATCGTGCCTGCTTGATATTGCTCATAGGGTCAATGGTGATGGCTCAGGGGCCCAGGGCACCCCTCATCTCCACAAAGCCCCTCGTGCTCCTTCAGGATCATGGGAAGGGGACCAGTCGCCCTACTCAGGGAGATTTCAGGCTGAGTGTTAAGGAGGAGACGGAAGGAGAAGGGGGCTTGAGTCTGTGTCTGTCCTGTTTCCA
>VSMD01034848.1:0-23344 GCA_008750895.1 Mirza zaza
TAGCTCACAGCAACCTCAATCTCCTGGGCTCAAGCAATCCTGCTGCCTCAGCCTCCCAAGCAACTGGGACTACAGGCATGTGCCACCATGCCTGGCTAATTTTTTTCTATATATATTAGTTGGCCAATTAATTTCTTTCTATTTATAGTAGAGATGGGGTCTCGCTCTTGCTCAGGCTGGTCTCGAACTCCTGAGCTCAAACGATCCGCCCACCTCGGCCTCCCAGAGAGCTAGGATTACAGGCTTGAGCCACCGCGCTCGGCCTCCTGTTTTTTTCATAATCCTACATTTCAAGATTTAAGATCAGTTTTCTTTGAAAATGAGAACAGGTCCTATTATAAACAGACCCTTTTAAGCAAGAGCTGTGTGACACAAAGAATGAAGCAGATGGTATTTTCATGAGATGATGAGTTTAACAAGTCATTTGCTATAAGAGCAAGGAAGATGAAAGATAGAGAGCTTTAAATAATCACAGTTCTTCCAACCATCTTGCATATTTGATAGAGCTTTGGTTTTTGGTAAGCAGTGTTCTGCTTGGTTTCATCATTGAGGTAGGATTCATCCTTTATCTTTTTTTTACTGTTTTCTTTTATCTTTTTCAAAACAAGTAGCCTGTTTTTTTTGTGGGGTAGGAGGTGTCAGGGTTTCATATACTTGTTTTTGTCTTTTTTTATTTGTTTGTTTTCTGAGACAGGGTCTTGCTCTATTGCCCGGACTAGAGTGCAGTGGCATCATCATCATAGCTCACTGCAACCTCCATCTCCATCTCCTGCATCTCCTCAAGCAATCAGCCAGCCTCCTGAGTAGCTGGGACTACAGGCATGCACCACCGTGCCCAGCTAATTTTTAAATATTTTGTAGAGACGGGGTCTCGCTGTGTTGCCAAGACTGGTCTCAAACTCCTAACCTAAAATGATCCTCCCGCCTCTGCCTCTCAAAGTGCTGGGTTTATATGTATATATGGCTGAGCCACTGCATGCAGCCAAGGGTTTCACATACTATTAATTCTCTTTTCTATTATACAATATTATACTATTTCTACGGGAATGATCTATGAGCCTACACAAGCTGAAACAAATCTGTATGAAGCCACAATTTATTTTTTTCCAAAAATTCTTTTTAAGCTTCACTCCCATCTTAGTTGACTGGATTTTGAATAGGACCTCTTAAATGCCATGTCCCTTCAATTGTACTTTCTTCTCTGATATATTCCACCTCTGGTTTCTGTAGTATTTGAGCAAGATAAAGATTCAGCAGATTGAGAAGGACCAAGGTGAATGGGATAGTCTGAATCCAGAAGCCCGCCGAGAGAAGGAGGCTGGCCTACAGATGTTTGGACAGCTGGCACGTTTCCATAACATCATGTCCAATGAAACAATTGGTACCCTTGCCTTTCTAACCTCAGGTAAAGACACGAAGTACTGCTTTCCGAAAAAAATGTAATGGCCAAGTTCTGCTTCACTAAGGGATCAGCTTAGCTGAAACTAAGAATTCAGACTCTGGTGACAGTATCCTCTACAGCTGAGAGGGAAACAAATCACTTGAAAAGCTTCAAAACGAATGATGATGGCCGGCCGGGCGTGGTGGCTCACGCCTGTTACCCTAGCACTCTGGGAGGCCAGGGCAGTTGCATTGCTCAAGGTCAGGAGTTTGAAACCAGCCTGAGCAAGAGCAAGACCCCATCTCTACTAAAAAATAGAAAGAAATTAATTGGCCAACTAAAATATATATAAAAAAATTTAGGCCGGGCGCGGTGGCTCATGCCTGTAATCTTAGCACTCTGGGAGTCCGAGGTGGGTGGATTGCTCGAGGTCAGGAGTTCGAAACCAGCCTGAGCAAGAGCGAGACCACGTCTCTACTATAAATAGAAATAAATTAATTGGCCAACTAATATATATAGGAAAAAATCAGCCGGGCATGGTGGCGCATGCCTGTAGACCCAGCTACTCGGGAGGCTGAGGCAGGAGGATTGCTTGAGCCCAAGAGTTTGAGGTTGCTGTGAGCTAGGCTGACGCCACGGCACTCACTCTAGCCTGGGCAACAAAGTGAGACTCTGTCTCAAAAAAAAAAAAAGAAAAGAAAAGAAAAGAAAACTTTAGCCGGGCATGGTGGCATATGCCTGTAGTCCCAGCTACTCAGGAGGCTAAGGCAGAAGTATCGCTTGAGCCCAGGAGTTTGAGGTTGCTGTGAGCTAGGCTGACGCCATGACATGCTAGCCCAGGCAATAGAGTAAGACTCTGTCTTAAAAAAAGGAATGATGATGACCATTGTTGACAGGGAAATGAGGAAATAGTCACCCTCACACAGCTGCCAGAAAGCGTAAGTTGGTAAAATCTTTCTTGAGGATAAGTTAGTCATATAAGTATATGTGTGTCTGTACACACACACACACATACATATACACATACACATACAAGTAATATATGTATGTTAATCTAAAAAATTTGCTCAAATCCTGGTTAAGTATGGTGGATCTAACAAAAACATTTATCTCCATCTAGAGCTGCACTGTCCAGTTTAACAGCTACTGGCCACAGGTGGCTATCAAGCATTTAAAACGTGGCTGGGCTGATTAGAGATGTACTATAAAATGTACTATAAAACACACACTGCATGACTTAGCATAAAAAAAGAATGTAAAATATCTCAATAATTTTTATATTGATTATATATTGAAGTGATCATTTTTAGTGTCTGAGCTAAATATTAGTATATGAGAACCAGTGATCACCAGACATTTGAGGAAATCCTCTAAATTGAAATAGATAATAGAGGAAAACTTTTTTAAAAACGTTTTAAAGAAACTATAATTTCAGAGGGATAAGAGAAGATACAGCAGCCACAATACAAGAACAAACAGTCAATAAAAAGGATTATATAAAGAACAAAAGGTCTTAGATATTGAAAATTTTGCTTCAGAAATTTGAAATATTCAGTAAAAGATCAGTTCAAGGAACTCTTTCATGAAAGTAAAACAGAAAGAAAACGAGATAGAAATTAGAAGAGAAAAGATAAGAAAATAAAGGATGGATCTAGGAAGTCTCAAAAGAAAAATGGAGGGAAGGAAATTATCAAAGAAATAATACCAAAAAATTCCCAAGCTTTAAAGACAGCCTTTAAATTGAGAGGTTTTCAAGTGCCCTGCACAGAGAAGTTTTTAAAACCTACACTAAGTTGTAAGTTGTGAAATTTCAGAAAATCACAGTAAAGAGAAGATCCTAAAAGGTGCCATAGAAAAGTCAGGTCACAAACCATAGTTTAAGTATCAAAATGACTTTGAACTTTGCAAGAGTGACGTTTGAAACTGGGACACATTTCTGAGGGAAAATAATCCAAGAGGAGGAAGATGGAATCCAACACAAGGGAGACACAAAGGAAATTCCCAAGATGATGGTAGAAGGAACATATGTGATCACTCCTTAGTGATAGGTACTCTGAAAATAAGCAAACAAAAAGGCAAAAAGTTATAAAGAAACTATATAATCATTAGGACACCATGTGGCTCTGCTGTGAATAATATTTACATAATTTTAATGATATAAAATCTATTTAGGCAAAATTTGGATTACATATTGGAGATTTGTATTTGAGGAAGAAGGACAGGATGTGAGAACTAAAGCTATTATCTATAGTAGAGTCAATAGATGATGACTAACATGAAAAATCAAGGACTAGCAGTACTAAGCAAGAGTTATCGTACTATCTGGCATGCTAAACTTTCCATATATTTATTTATTTATTTTTAAATTTTTGGAATTTATGCTATATGACCTAGCAATTCCCTACAAATTTGTTGCAAAGAAGTAATCTATAAGATGTCTACACAATGAAGTTCATCAATAAGTGAAATGTTTATAATAGGAAAAGATTGAAAATAGTCAAAAAGTTTATCATATCAGTAAAGACAGAATAAATAAATAACTAATGGTACAATTACAGTTGGAAAACTATTCAGCCATTAAAATGGTGGAAATGTTCTATAAATCTGGGTTGTCTGGTACTGTACTTACTAGCCACATGTGGCTATTAAATACTTGAAATGTGGTTAGTGTGACTGAAGAACTGAATTTTTATTTTATTTAATGTTAATTAATTTAAATAGCCACATGTGGCTACCATGTAGCCAGGTACCAGGCTACCATGTTGGACAGCACAGGGACCTATATTTGCCAAAATTGTAAGATATTTATGATATAGTTATTGAAAACAACTATAGAAAATGTACAATATGGCAATCATTTTGTTTTAAAAATGCATGTGAGGCTGGGCATGGTGGCTCACGCTTGTAATCCTAGCACTCTGGGAGGCCGAGGCGGGTGGATCGATCAAGGTCAGGAGTTTGAGACCAGCCTGAGCAAGAGTCAGACCCCCTCTCTACTATAAATAGGAAGAAATTAATTCGCCAACTAAAAATATATAGAAAAAATTAGCCAGGGATGGTGGCAAATGCCTGTAGTCCCAGCTACTCAGGAGGCTGAGGCAGGAGGATCACCTGACCCCAGGAGTTTGAGGTTTTGTGAGCTAGGCTGATGCCACGGCACTCTACCTCAGGCAAAAGAGTGAGACTCTGTCTTAAAAAAAAGAAAAAGGCCGGGCGCGGTGGCTCAAGCCTGTAATCCTAGCTCTCTGGGAGGCCGAGGTGGGCGGATCATTTGAGCTCAGGAGTTCGAGACCAGCCTGAGCAAGAGCGAGACCCCATCTCTATTATAAATAAAAAGAAATTAATTGGCCAACTAATATATATAGAAAAAAAAATTAGCCGGGCATGGTGGCACATGCCTGTAGTCCCAGCTACTTGGGAGGCTGAGGCAGCAGGATTGCTTGAGCCCAGGAGTTTGAGGTTGCTGTGAGCGAGGCTGACGCCACGGCACTCACTCTAGCCTGGGCAATAAAGTGAGACTCTGTCTCAAAAAAAAGAAAAAAAAAATGCATGTGAGTTCGTGACTAGTGTGGGCAATATAGTGAGAATCCGTGTCTACAAAATTTTTTTTTAAATTAGAGGAGGGGGTAAAAAAATAAAATGAAATAAAATTAAAAAAATTAGCCAGGCATCGTGGCATGCTGCCTATAGTCCCAGCTACTTGGGAGAATGAGATAGGAGGATCGCTTGAACCCAGGAGTTAAAGGTTATAGTGATGAGTGGGCTATGATTAGATCATGCCACTCCCAGCATGGGCAACAGTGATACAGTGTTTCAAAAAAAAAAATTATATGTGTAAATATGGACAGAAAAGCTAGAAGGATATATAACAAGATGTTAATAGTGATTAACAATGTTTATCTCTGAGTGGTAGTTTTTGTTTTTCCTTTTTTTGTTTTTTTAGGGGGTTGCTTGTTTATATTTTGTACCATTTATATTTTATGCACTACTTGTGTAATTAAAAACATAGTAGTCTCCAGAGGTCTCCAAGTAAACTAGACATAATTAGTAAAACACTGCTAATGGATTGCATTTTCACAGACTTTGGCTTCTTTTCCAGAGATCAGATCACTCTTTGTGCATCCCTTCCTGGCTGAGCGCATCATCTCCATGCTGAACTACTTCCTGCAGCACTTGGTTGGCCCCAAGATGGGTGCCTTAAAAGTCAAAGACTTCAGCGAATTTGACTTCAAACCTCAGCAGCTCGTATCAGATATCTGCACTATCTACTTAAATCTTGGGTACCTGATATTGGAATTGGGCAAGCCAAGAGGGGATTTGCTAATGTTTTGATTTGGGGTTTTGATAGTAAAGTGACTGGTTGCTAATAATGCGTTAATAGAAAAGAAATGGTTCCTTTCTAGTTGATTAATGAAGGAATCTTCTGTAGTTTTAAATAAGATTTTGTATGACCTGTGGGACATTATTTACTGGGATTTCTAACATTTTGCCCTGATCTATGCAAACATACACTTTATTGATTATAACATTGTTTGGAAAATAATAATCTTTTAAGGCTATGGGATACTTGATAGACTTCCTTTTTAGAAAATTAGAAGTCTTTTTATGTCAAAAGGTCATGTTGGCTTATAAGTGATGAGAATCCTTGTTCTGCAACACATGTGTTGTCTCCCATCTGGTGCTCAATTTCTTTCTGATTCTGACCTTCCAGGGACGAGGAGAATTTCTGTGCCACTGTGCCCAAGGATGGACGTTCCTATTCCCCAACTCTCTTTGCACAGACACTTCGAGTCCTGAAGAAAATAAATAAGCCTGGAAATATGATCGTGGCTTTCAATAACTTAGCAGAGAAAATCAAGGTGAGAAAGAAGAGAACTTGTTTGCTAACATGTTTCAGTAAAAATCACATTGTCAACTCAGTTGTGCTGCTGTTTACCCTGTTTCAGGGAGAAAAAGAGCATTTCCATGAGAAAGTATAAACAGATGATTCTTCCTGGTCATTCAATAACTAGAACTATTGTATTCCTTTTTTTTCTTTGTTTTTTTGGAGACACAGTCTCGCTCTGTTGCCTGGGCTAGAGTGCTGTGGTGTCAGCCTAGCTCACAGCAACCTCAAACTCCTGGGCTTTAAGCAATCCATCTGCCTCAGCCTCCCAAGTAGCTGGGACTACAGGCATGCATCACCATGCCCGGCTAATTTTATATGTATATATTTTTTAGTTGGCCAATTAACTTTCTATTTTTAGTAGAGATGGGGTCTTGCTCTTGCTCAGGCTGGTCTCAAACTCCTGAGCTCAAACAATCCGCCCACCTCGGCCTCCCAGAGTGCTAGGATTACAGGCGTGAGCTACCGAACCTGGCCAGGAACTACCGTATTCTTATTGTTCTTTTTAACATAAGAGTGAGAACAGAAATTTAGGAAGCTTCAATTAAAAGAGAAGAATGTTCATATTTATGCAGGCTGGTTTTCTGAAAACTTATGCACAGTGTTATCAATAGATTTAAAAATCTAGGATGTTAATGCAGAACTTTTTAGAGTAAAATTCAAGATGAGCATTAATCATTTTCAGTCACTGATTTTTATTGATTTTCTCTGTTTTCTGTATTTGTAGTTGATAGTCCGCTTATATTGAAATATGCATACATTTCAGAGATTAAAATACTATATTATATTCAGCTAATCCCTTTGGCTGGAATATGATAGAGCTCCATTAGTAGTTATGAAGAAGGGAAAATTATGGCACAGAAGTCTAAAAGAAAACCTTCCTTATTGCTGTCAATCTTCCCTTCACTGAGTTTCTTTTTTTTTTTTTGAGACAGTCTCACTTTGTTGCCTGGGCTAGAGTGAGTGCCGTGGCATGAGCCTAGCTCATAGCAACCTCAAACCCCTGGGCTCAAGGGATCCTCCTGCCTCAGCCTCCCGAGTAGCTGAGACTACAGGCATGTGCCACCATGCCCGGCTAATTTTTTCTATATATATTAGTTGGCCAATTAATTTCTTTCTAATTTTAGTAGAGATGGGGTCTCGCTCTTGCTCGGGCTGGTTTCAAACTCCTGAGCTCGAGCAATCCGCCCGCCTCGGCCTCCCAGAGTGCTAGGATTACAGGCGTGAGCCACCGAGCTCGGCCCTGAATTTCTTTTTTATTGAGTTGGGCTTCATCTTCGCCTAGAGCTTTGCCACTTACATAGATCCCTGAGGAAATAGAATTGTAAAGGAATCAAATGCTGAAGCCACTTTTAACACATTGACTGATGCACTAGAAAAAAAAATTATTTTCCTTGGGGCCACGGTGTTTTATTATGAAAACAGAATAAAAACTTCAAAAACAAAATGATCCTTTTTAACTTATTGGAAAATTTGTTATTTTTTATTGTTTTCTGTGTTTTTTCAATAAAAAAGTAATATAAAAACTTGAAAATTAGTAATGTGAAAACTTGAAAAGTAGTTCATAAGGGTAAAGTGGTTTCCTTGACTTGTCGTGCTTAAGTGTAATTTAAAAGTAAACACTAGGCCGGGCACGGTGGCTCAAGCCTGTAATCCTAGCTCTCTGGGAGGCCGAGGTGGGCAGATCGTTTGAGTTCAAGAGTTTGAGACCAGCCTGAGCAAGAGTGAGACCCCATCTCTACTATAAAATAGAAAGAAATTAATTGGCCAACTAATATATAGAAAAAAATTAGCCGGGCATGGTGGCACATGCCTGTAGTCCCAGCTACTCGAGAGGCTGAGGCAGCAGGATTGCTTGAGCCCAGGAGTTTAAGGTTGCTGTGAGCTAGGCTGATGCCACGGCACTCACTCTAGCCTGGGCAATAAAGTGAGACTCTGTCTCAAAAAAATAAATAAATAAATAAAAGTAAACACAAATAGAAAAACAAAATTTATTGACTTCCATTCATTTAATCCACATTTTTAGAATTAAAATGTCAATATTAGTTGTAACAATAAGAATTGTCAACAAGTAAGATTTTCACGAACCCAACTGCAGGGTTTTGCCCAGGTTTTGCTTCATGAGGGCCCCAGGCTCAACACTAGCATGATTTAAATACAACTCACATGGCAGTTAATGTGTTAAACTCCTATGCACAGTGGTTCATGCCTGTAATCCCAGAGACTCAGGAGGCTGAGGCAAGAGAATCACTTGAGCCCAGGAGTTCAAGGCTACAGTGAGCTATGATCACACCACTGCACTGGACTCCAGCCTGAGCAACAGAGTAAACCCCTATCTCTAAAAATAAAAATAAATAAAAGAAATTCCTATGCCTGTTTATACCAAAAATTGAAAACTGCTTTTCATATACAGGCTGCACAAGTGACTCTACTTATGCAAATAATGACCCTCCCACTCCCATCTCCTTTTGAATTACTGCATTTACAACAGACTTGTTGCCAGAAAAATGTCATATGTGGTGTATTTCTTTTCCTGCTAACACTTAAACCCATTTCCAGTTATAACTGTCAACTTGAAATTTCAGAGTTGGGGCTCAATGCTGAATTTGCTCCTGGGACTTTGGCTTGTTTTTGAGAAAATAAAGATAAGAGTTTTCATTATCACTGTCAAGAGTTATTAATGACAAAAATTAACATACACTCATTGAACTTTCTGAATTTAGCTACACTGAATTGACTTTAACTACCAGGTGTTATGTGCTCAGTCTCTTGCAGACCTCCAACAACAGGAAGAGGAGACCTATGCAGATGCCTGTGATGAATTCCTGGATCCCATAATGAGCACACTGATGTGTGACCCTGTGATGCTGCCATCTTCCAGAGTCACTGTGGATAGATCCACTATTGCTAGACATTTGCTCAGGTATGCCAGTCCTGAAAAGCAGCCTCAAGAGCACAGATGTATGTTAGTTTGCTATTATCTTTTTCAGCCAGATACCTACTATAGTACTTTATATCTAGTAAGTGCCTCATACTATTGATTTATTGATGTGTGGGGAGCCATTTTGATATCACTTGATTATTAGGAATTTAAACATTCAAAGCAAAACACTGTTGCGAAATGCTGGCTCTAACCTCACCTCTTCCTTAAGAAAATAATTTCTGTCATTATGTTATAAAATATGTCAACATAGAGTATAAGTTGACCTGAAATTGTTTTTTTATTTTTTTATTTTTTTTTTTTTTAAAGAGGTGAAAGGTTGTGAGGGGGTGTGCTCAGTTGCCTTGTTTTTTTTTTTTTTGAGACAAAAGTCTCGCTTTGTTGCCCAGGCTAGAGTAAGTGCCATGGCGTCAGCCTAGCTCTCAGCAACCTCAAACTCCTGGGCTCAAGCAATCCCACTGCCTCAGCCTCCCAAGTAGCTAGGACTACAGGCATGCGCCACCATGCCCGGCTAATTTTTTCTATATATATTAGTTGGCCAATTAATTTCTTTCTATTTATAGTAGAGACAGGGTCTCACTCTTGCTCAGGCTGGTTTCGAACTCCTGACCTCAAGCAATCCACCCGCCTCGGCCTCCCAGAGTGCTAGGATTACAGGCGTGAGCCACCGCACCCGGCCTTGTTTGTTTTTCTTGAGACTCTGTCACCTTGGATAAAGTACAGTGGTGTCACTCTAGCTCATTGCAACCTCCAACTCCTGGGCTCCAAGTAATCTTCTGCCTCAGCCTCCTGGGTAGCTGAGACTACAGGCGCCACACGACACTCGGCTGGGGGTCTTTTTCCCTTTCTTTTTTGTAGAGACAGGGTCTGTCTCTTGCTCAGGCTAATCTCAAATTCCTGAGATCAAGTGATCCTTGCACCTTAGCCTCCCAGAATTCAGGGAGGCTTATAGGCGTGAGCCACTGCACCCAGCCCTGAAATTGTTTTAATTTTATTTTAGTTGTAGAATTATAAAAGACAGAGTTTGTTTTTCTAATTCAGGTTTTATACTTTATTCATCATATGTCATTGTACTCAGCCATGGTAACTATGTATTTTCCCCAGCTTGCCTTCTCTTTGAACAATCTGCCCTGATATCTACCAAAAAGACAGGAACGAAGTAATAAATGGTAGCTTATTAGGTACTTAAGCAGCCACTTAACTTTTTTAAGTGCAGCATTAGATAGGAATGGATTCTGAGACTCACTACATATTTAAGTTATATAAGTTGACCCAAATTTAATGAAATTTTTAAATTAAAAAAATGAATTGTCTACTTAATGGTATTTAGTATTAAGCATTCACCATAGGTGCTAGGTCATAAGTCTTTTCCAAAGTGCCAATGAAAATTTAAATTTTACAGTGGACTAAGAATGTAGAGAGATGCTGTATCAGCCCTTAAAGTATGTCATAAACCTTCTTACCTGTCAGGAAACCATAATCTGCATTTATTTGCCTCGCAGTCAGCTAAGTCAAATTTAGTCTACAAGGCTTTATCTCTTAACATCTTACACTGTTTCAAGATCTGTCACTAAAACTACAAATGGTTCGTAACACCGACATGAATGTATGGGGTCTCTGCCTTAGAGCAATCTAAAGGTTGGTGACAGAAGGATAGAATGTTTTTAAGCCACTGGAATCAAATATCATCTGAACATCAGTGTTGAAATAAAGTTTGCTAAGAGGCAGACAAAGTAGCTTAAGAGAAACTCCTGAATCAGCCTTCTTTTTTTTGTTTGTTTTTTTGTTTGTTTTTTTTTTTTTGAGACAAAGTCTTACTTTTGCCCGGGCTAGAGTGCCGTGGAGTCAGCCTAGCTCACAGCAACCTCAAACTCCTGGGCTCAAGCAATCCTCCTGCCTCAGCCTCCGGAGTAGCTGGGACATGCGCCACCATGCCCGGCTAATTTTTTATGTATATTTTTAGTTGCCCAGGTAATTTCTTTCTATTTTTAGTAGAGACGTGGTCTCGTTCTTGCTCAGGCTGGTCTCAAACTCCTGAGCTCAAATGATCCACCCACCTCGGCCTCCCAGAGAGCTAGGATTACAGGTGCGAGCCAGCGTACCTGGCCTGAATCAGTCTTCTTATCTCATTCTTTCTAACCCCCAATTCATCATTTGACTCAAAGACTCTAGCTTCATCGTCAAAGTGAGATGACTAGGTGTTCTGTTTTTGGCTTAGGGTGTTACAACTTTCGGCATTAACTTCATTTCCCTCTCTCTCTTTGTCCCAGTGACCAAACAGATCCCTTTAATCGTAGTCCCCTCACCATGGACCAGATCCGGCCAAACACAGAACTAAAAGAAAAAATCCAGCGGTGGCTCGCAGAGAGGAAGCAACAACAAAAGGAGCAACTTGAATAAATGCTGTGAACTAAACAAACCAAAAACCAACCCCAGAGTGTAGATAAACAGTTGTTTATGGTTTCTCTTTCTGATTCTCTTCCCTTTTTTTTTTTTCCTCTACTAAATTAAAGAACTGCTCTTGTTCAAATTATGATAATTAAGATTCCTAAGAACTTAACAATGTTCCCCTGGCTTACAAGAAATTATACTTACCATAGCATCACCAAGTTTAGAAATCATCACTAATTTTCACCCTCTGTTTTCTCTTCCTATTCTTCCTTTTCCTACCTTGAATTATATTAACTTCAACTACTAAAATTTCCTGCCACCTTACTATTTCCCTTCCAAGTACTGCTCAAACATTTTTGGTGAGCACAGCTTTTAAATGTACAATGTCACATATTTCAGTGGCAGCTGATGGCGTCAGAAAATCCTGTGTATTGTATGTATTTACTAGTCCTCATGATCTGGACTTAAGCCCTTTTCCTTATTACAGTTCTGTAATGTTAGAGAATAACTTTTCCCATTAAAACAGGTACCTTGAATTTTGTGTAGACTTTTAAATAAGGTGATAGGTGAGTTGTTTTTTTTTCCCAAGGAATCTTATGCAACTTATGTTGATAGCTCTTAATTTTGTGTTATCTTATAACTCAAAGATACCATCTTAGACAAACACTCTCCCATGGGGTTGCCACCACCAAAAATTTAGCCCTGCAGTCTTTTTATGAGGATTGGTAGGGCAAACTTACAGTTCTTGACACTTTAGTGAAAAAAATTCTGGGGTGAGGAGGCTGCTGGGCCCCTTTTCCCTTATGAAAATCTGTTGCTACAAGGACTAAGCCTGAGTAGATTTAGGCAACAAATATTGTAACCATGAAAAATGTAATTTTAAGACACATCAGTAGTGTATCTCAGTGTGTGAGATATATATACACACACACACCCCATGTGTTTTTTTATATTGGTCTAGTGTAAACTGAGTACCACTTTATAGTGTCTCTTCCACAGTAAGATGTATGCAACATGTGGCTATGTTTATTTACATACTTATTCAGAGACTATAAAATGTAAATAGTTAATATTTGTTTGGGCTTGTGACTTGACTTCTAAGAGCTGCTTCTAACACAGTCTTAGGTCATCAATTAACAAAGTAGGAATTTGAGCACAACCTTGTCCACAAGCCATTTCAAATATCCACTCAACCCTGTGTAGTTAGTAGGTGGATAGACGCCACTTTCACAAGTTAAGCTTAAGCTCCGTACTCAATTGTGCAGCTTAACATAGTGAGGCACAGTCCCCTTTGGACTGACTGCCTTTATATCACCATCCATCTAAGCCCAGAGATATAAGTGACAAGCGATATGATCTAGAAACAGGGGTCATTGGTTCCTTTGGAGGACACTTGTTAACCATGGCCTCTTTCAAATAAGATGGTAGTTTTATGATATTCCAACACAAGTTGCTATAAGCAGTCCTTGATGTGTTTTCGGTGGTATCAACTGGAAACCTCAAATCCAAGAGGGCTTCCCACCCTAGATATAAAGTTGTTGTCTATTTCTGTGCTTACAAATGAAAAAGGAAGTCTAGAACACTTTTGCTAATGCCAGAATGTAAGATTAATTCAGTGTGCTCCCTGGGCCTTTAAGGCGTGGGTTGACAGAATTTATTTTCTTAAAGAATTTCATTTCATATTTATTACCCTTCTTTCCCTGAGAATAAACTATGTATAAAGTAAGCTTCTCCCTGCTTGCATTTATCTTCTAAACCCAATCTAGTAGGGTGTTTTCATTTTAAAAAGAAGGGGGAGAAAGACCAGAGTTTTGCAGGAGATAATTGGAGGAAAATGGGCACAAAACCTCAGAAGGCAGCTGTTCCCAGCAGCTTTCTAGTTAACAACCTCTATGCTTCCTCTAGTGTCTGTCTATTCTACTTCTGTATTTTGCCTTCAGATTGTAAGTCTTTCCCGTCAAGGTTTCCTTTTCTTATTTTTTTTTCTAAAGCTCTTTCCTGAAAGTTTTTATTAATGGCTATGGCACCATTAATGCTGCTGAATATCTTTAAACTCTTCACAAAGGCAAATGCATAGCTTAAGGCCACTATTGGTAAGGAAACCAAGTGTCCTCTGTGCCTGTTTTTCTTTCTGTGAAGTTAAGGACATCCAAAAAATGAGACTGTAAAAAGTTATTATCTTGGTACAACATGGTGCGTATATGCACTTGGAAGCTTAAAAAGGAGTTTTTGTCTGGAATTCAGAAGCAGCTCTAAATCTTAGAGCAGACCTAACATACCTAGTTTTATGTGTTGGCTTTGCTGAAGTATGATAGGAAAATGAAGATCTTTAATCAGCTCTGGTATTGTTCATAACTTACCAAGAAGCTAATACTAAACTTGGAAAATTACTTAAGTCAATTTTATCAAGCAGTCTGGGTTTTGGCTTTTTTAAATATAGTTTTTAATGAATATGTGAAAACTGAAGGAAACATTAAAGGTTTTTTAATGGTGCAGGTGAAGGTGCCAGTTGCTATTTGGTATCACACTCTACAAAAGCTTCATTGCTTTATTTGATGCTGGTTGCTAAGCAGCCATTGCACAGAGCATAAGTCTACTGGGTGCCTTTACAAGCCAGAGGCTGACACTGCACTGTTGATGTCATGTGAGGAAAATAATGCACATGCTCTAACTGCTAAACAGGAAAAGAACCTAGAAGCAAAGAAAATGAAGAACAAAACAACAAAAAAAGGTTGATTGAAATAAAACTTGATCAACATAACTGTATTTGGGAACATTCCAAGAAGGTTACTTCTTGTCAAATTTGCCTGAAGGTGTTTGTTCAAAACTTGTATTTAATAAATGAACACCTGAATTAAAACCTTTGTAATCACTTTATTATAGTATTAAAAGCTATTGACAGTTTCAGAAATTCTTCTGAAAACCTAGAGGACTCTTTTCACTTCTTTTTAGGTAGGTAATATCAAATATGTGACCTGGCTGCCCTAGTCTGCCTTACCAGGACTCTGGAGGGGTCCCTGGAGTTATCCTCAGAAGATGAATCTCAGGGCATGGTTTTACCTAATCAAGCTTCCTTTTGGCTTCACTATTCTTCACCTGACCTGAACCCCAGGTCTTTTGATCATTTGCTATCATGTCCCCCTTTCCTGCTCCTTGTTTCAGTCCCCTGCCATGCAAGACCTCAGACTAACCCAGCCATTTACCTCTGCTACAATATCCAAGCTACACACCTTTGTTTGGGGGGGGAGGGACCCACCAGTCTTGACATTTGCAACCACAAAACTTGTCTCTAACGTTGTCCAACAATCTTGTGTGTCCTTAACTTCAATCAATAGCTATTACAAACTTTAACCTCTTTTCTCAAATTGTCTCCCATTTCCCCTTCACACTCAGATGACTTTGCCTTCTACTTCACTGGAAGATAAAGACTTTAAAGAGTCTCAATTTTCTTTTTTTTTTTTTTTTTGAGACAGAGTCTCACTTTGTTGCCCAGGCTAGAGTGAGTGCAGTGGCGTCAGCCCGGCTCACAGCAACCTCAAACTCCTGGGCTCAAGCAATCCTACTGCCTCAGCCTCCCGAGTAGCTGGGACTACAGGCATGTGCCACCATGCCCGGCTGATTTTTTCTATGTATATTAGTTGGCCAATTAATTTCTTTCTATTTATAGTAGAGACGGGTCTTGCTCTTGCTCAGGCTGGTTTCCAACTCCTGAGCTCCAGCAATCCGCCCGCCTCGGCCTCCCAGAGTGCTAGGATTACAGGCGTGAGCCACCGAGCCCAGCCAGAGTCTCAATTTTCAATCTCCCATCATCCTATCCGTGGAAAAGGCCCCACCAATCCCAGGCTCATTAATTCCTCCACCTTTCTTTCCTGCCTCAGGGCTCTTGTCAATACGTCTTCTCTATATTCAATTTCTCCCATGTATTCTGCACATCACCGTTTAATTTTCTGGCATGTGTTCCTTTACAGTCATATTTCTTCACCCAGTCACCCTGGCTTCTATACTAATTTTTTGAAACTGCTCTAGTTAATGTCAAAGATTCCCATATTGATAAATTAACTTTCCCATCCTTAATTTGACTTCTCCGCAGTATTTATGGCAGCTGACTCACTCCTTCATTGAAACGTTCTTGGTTCCTTGACATCACTTTTTTTCTACCTCTCTAACAATTCCATAAAGCAGAGTGTTATTCTCATCATATGCCACTTCCCTACATACATCTTTTCTTCAGTCATACCAAGTTATAAAGTTTCAGCCTTCTGTATGTAGCGTATAGCCGTTCCCTTATTTATTCATCAATTTAAGGATCTTTCTGTAGGAGGTCTTCCCAGGTCAGCACCATACCTAATCTGATATGATGTCCCCTCTCTGTGTTTACATTGTAACTGCTTCACATCCAAATTCTGCCACTCCCTAGCTATCAATCCCTTTCTCAACCGGGACAAAACCTAACACGCAGGCTTTCTTTAAATTCCAAAATGCCTAGCATACTGGAGGCGCTCAGTAAAAGTGACTTGGTTCCTCACATCTGCATAGCTCCTTGTGGCTGGTGAGGGATTTAGGAGAATGGGATTCCAATCCTGATAACGGGATTTGGAGGTCACTGGGGTTACAAAAGATCAGCTAAAGAAAGGCAATGGGCTGAGTCTGGTGACTTAGGTTGTGTGGTGCCGGCTCGGCCCCTAATTTTACATGTTTGGCCTTGGACCCTCTCTACTACCGTAAAACGATCGCGTTGGTCTAGGTAGCAGAATCTCAGCGATACCTCCTCCAGTTCTGACTTCCCACGTTCTCAGAAACCCTGCCAAAGCACCTCACGCGAAGTGGAGGTCGGCGCCAAGAAAAGCACGGGAGGCTCAGGGCGCATGCGCACTTCCTTTCCTTGACGGCCTTTCGGACCTCCATGAGTAGCTGCCCCGAGAAATGCCTGTTTCTATGCGGAAACCCATTGGTTTTTACATGCTCTCTGATCTCTTCTTTTCAAATCCACTTTCTTCTCCGTGACTGAACAAAATAAATTGACCAAGTGGATTTTGCAAAGATAGCAGGACACCTAAGCATCTTGGACAGGCACGGAAAGAGGCGGTCTGACCTTGGAAGTGAGACGGGGTCCTGCCGCGGGTCCTTTCGGACTGTGACATTCAGCCGGCCTTTTGGGGCGACGGACGTTCCGTTCTAGCACCATGGCTCAATTTGTCCGTAACCTCGCGGAGAAGGCCCCGGCGCTGTTGAACGGTGAGCGTGGTGTGAGAATGCCGAGGCGGGTTTACGGGCGACCGGGAGGCCTGTGATAGCCTGAGAGGAAGAAGCGGGCCGCGATGACCCGAGGGGCCTGCGGGAGCTGGGGCGGGACGGCCTGAAGGTGGAGGGAGCAGGAAGAGGCAAGTTTGCGACTCTCTAGCTGTCCAGTCGCCTGGCCTGCGGCTTGAGTTCTCGAGAAGTTCCTGAATTCTAACCATGACAGGGCAGAGAGGTAGTGTGAAGGAAGGCCGCAGTTGCCCGGCAGCTGTAGCCATTACATCCCTTATATCTCTTAAGGACAGGAATATGGAGGGGGCGGTTCTGTTACGGGAGCTAGGAAAAGGAAGAGCAGAAACGTGTGAAAGTACATATAAATTCGGCCTCATGAGGTGTTCTGGTTCTCCATAGAGTATTTGGAAGTGAACCGAAATGTTTAACGATGGGTGAGCTTTTGAACGTTAACTTTGTTTTCTGCCGTGGATACATTCTGAGATACTTCCGTTTTAATCTGTGGGAAATTTTAGGTGGAACTGAGCTTTATGGATGATTATCCCTGCCCCAGTAAGCATACAGAGGGATTGGTATAAACAATAATGTTTGTTGTCATAGCTTAACATTAATGGATTTTTTTGTTTGAAGAGTGGTGGACCGCTGTATTTTAGAACAACCCTGAGTAGTCAGAGCCCTGAGTACTAGGCTTTTCTGTCAGTAAATATTTCAGTTGTCTTCTGAGTAGCAAGCTATTAATTTTATTCCTGAAGGTGAAATAAGTTAAATTGACCTAAGTTTCTTCACTAAATGTGATATGTGCTATGTTCTGTGTTCCAGTAAATGATTGGAGGTCAGATCTCTAACTTTGGCTCAGATGTGATTATGAAATGTGGATAGAAAGCAGAATTTCAAAGAACTACATGTAATGTTTTTGAGCCTATTTTACTGTGTTTGGCGTTTTTTTTTTTTAATTCATTCTCCTCCCTTACCTCCATCATAAGCCAAACAATGAAGGCCTTACAGTGCCAGATACTATGAATACTTGATTCTTTCTACAGAACTCCATAGTCTGCTAGTAAGACATTTTACACATTTTCCTAAATAATTTAAGTTTACAATTTTTACTAAGATCATCAAGATGTCTGTTACAAAGCTCTATCTACAATTTTATTTACATAAATACAGAAAGGATTGGAAACTTTGGTCTTTGTGGATGATTTGAGGCACAGTTTTTAATATTTCAAGTGTTAAAAAAAGAAAAAGAGTAACACCAAAATAATTCTTTGTTATGAAATTTATAAACTCTTTCCTCTATTATTATGAATAATTGATAACTTATTATTCTTCCAAAAGTACTCAAAGAGGAAGACTCATTTGGAGCCAGAATGTAAAAGTGGAAATATAGAGTCTGATTTTTTTTTTTCTCCTTAACTAAACACTAGAATTTATTTGGCTCTCACCAGTTTTTCCATTAATCTCTTTCAGTTCCAGGATCCAATTCAGGGTACCACATTGCCTTTAGTTGCCCTGTCTCCCCAGTCTCCCGTGGTCTGTGACAGTTTCCCACTCATTCCTCACCTTTCATGACCTTGACAATCTTAGGAGGTGTCTATCTAGATATCCTGAATAATGTTCCTCAATCTGAATTTGTCTGGGGTTTTTCTCATGGTTAGTCTGGAACTATAGATTTTAAGAAAGAATACTGCAGAGATAAGGTGCCCTAATCACACAGCAGGAGGTATATGATATCCACATGACATCACTGGTAATAAAAGCTTTCATCTCTTGGTTGAAACTTGGGTTGCTGTAGTGTTTGACAGGTTCCTTAGTGATAAAGTTACTATTTTTCTGTCTTGGCATTCTATTCTTTAGAAACAAGTAATAAGTCTAGCCCATCTGGAGAGGGGAGGTATTACAGCAAGGCATTCCATCTTATGTAGGAGGGATTTTCTACATAAATTAAATAGAATTCTTTGTGAGAAAGGTTTGTTTCCATTTATTTATGTCATGTATTATATGAGCTCATATCATGTATGGACTTACATACATTTATTTCATACTTTGTATATTCAATACTATGTTGTTTATCTCTCAGCTTGTTCAAGCCTTAGTCACTAGGAGCTCTTTCAGGTTGGCACCTGTGTCCCTCTGACATTCTTCCTTACTTTGTGATACTACAAGATGCTTCAGACTCATCTTGTGTTTTCCCCAGGCTGAGCCGTAGAACCAGCCATTTCTCCAAGGAGCCCTAGTTCTTTTATTGGACAGTGGTAATATGAAACTAAGATCTAGATGCTAGGTATGTTCATTGCTACTAGAATATTGCTTCTAGGTCCTCTCAGTGGACAGAGATATGGATATATATCTATATAGATACATGTGCATATGTGCATATGTATACTGATCCATGTATATACATGGATATATATAATTGTTTCAGTATCAGTCCATCTGTGTATATATTAAGGTAAACATGAGTTGATATGGATGTCTCCAACACTAATCCAGTACCATGGGGTTTATTCTTGCTTCTTTTCTTGCTCATCTATAACTTCACTTTCCTTCAGTGAGAAACCTGGTTCCCACCATCCACTATTCATTTATTTATGTTTTTTAATCTCTTGTATACATGTAAAGCAGTTTCAAAGTTTTTTTATTTTGAGACAGAGTGCCGTGGCATCAGCCTAGATCACAGGAACCTCAAACTCCTGGGCTCAAGCGATCCTCCTGCCTCAGCCTCCCAAGTAGCTGGGACTACAGGCATGCACCACCGTGCCTGGCTAATTATTTTATATATATTTATTTATATACATATATATTTTTTATTATTATTATTATTTTTAGTAGTCCAGCTAATTTCTTTCTATTTTTTTAGTAGAGACAGGGTCTCACTCTTGCTCAGGCTGGTCTCAAACTCCTGAGTTCATACGATCCTGCTGCCTCAGCCTCTCAGAGTGCTGGGATTACAGACATGAGCCACCGCACCCATTAGTGTTTCAAAGTTTTTAACCTATACTTCCTGAGAATCAAATTTACCGACTAGTTTTATGTACAGATTCATTTTTTAAGGGGATGATATATTTGTGTGTTGAAGATAAATTTAAAGACAGTCGGCTGTTCCACAAGACTTTCTGTTTTTTGATTGCTCCATCTTATAGGTGTTGGCAGTTCTATTTAGCGCTATCTCTTAGACCTTTGTGTCTGCTTAAAGACATAGCCATGGCTCCAAACACAGAAGATGGCGGATATAGTAATTCTAAGAATAGTGAAATAACCAAATACAGGTAGTTAACAATAAGAAAAACACCGGCCGGGCGTGGTGGCTCACACCTGTAATCCTAGCACTCTGGGAGGCCAAGGTGGGCAGATTGCTTGAGGTCAGGAGTTCGAAACCAGCCTGAGCAAGAGCGAGACGCCAACTCTACTATAAAATAGAAAGAAATTAATTGGCCAACTAATATATATAGAAAAAATTAGCCAGGCTTGGTGGCGCACCTGTAGTCCCAGCTACTCTGGAAGCTGAGGCAGTAGGATCGCTGGAGCCCAGGAGTTTGAGGTTGCTGTGAGCTAGGCTGACGCCATGGCACTCACTCTAGCCTGGGCAACAAAGCAAGACTCTGTCTCAAAAAAAAAAAAGAAGAAAGAAAAACACCAAGAGCCTTCGATAATCCATCTTTGAACAATAGATCACTTTATGAATATTCATGTGTTCGTGCTATTTTTAATGTACATTTTCTTGTAATTATTTTATTAAAAATTG
The DNA here is from genome assembly GCA_008750895.1 of Mirza zaza. NCBI lineage: Eukaryota > Metazoa > Chordata > Mammalia > Primates > Cheirogaleidae > Mirza > Mirza zaza. The sequence continues at coordinate 20,591 of VSMD01034848.1, forward strand.
CTCTTTCTGAAATCACTGCCATAGTCTCACATCTAACCTGGCCGTTAAGAATCTCTTGTTGATATAGTAAATACCTTGAGGAATTTAAGTTTAGTCAATGGATTCTGGTTTTGGTTACTCTTAATACATGTAGGTTTTACTTTTATTATTTATGGTGTTTTGAAAGAGGAACAGCTGGGCTTTTAGAGAAAGATTTAATCCAGCACATATTGATGAGGATACCAAAAATGGGTACTAATTGTTGTAATTCGATCTGGATTTGTGGCCAATATTGCAATGTTTTTGTTATTTTATTTATTTTTTTTATGGCACAGAGTGTCACTCCATTGCCCAGGATAAAGTGTAGTGGCATCATCATAGCTCACTGCAACCTCAAACTACTGGGCTTAAGCAATCATCCTGCCTCAGCCTCCTGAGCAGCTGGGACTTACAGGTGCATGCCACCGCACCCAGCTGATTTTTCTGTTTTTTGGTTTTTCTTTGCCTTGCTGTGTCGCTCAGGCAAGTTTCAAACTCCTGGCTTCATGCAGCCCCTCCTGCCTCACCTCCCAGAGTGCTGGGAATACAGGCAAATCTTATTCTTTCTTTTTTGGGGGGAGGGGGACAGAGTTTCACTCTGTTGCCAGAGCTAGAGTGCCATGGCGTCAGCCTAGCTCACAGCAACCTTAATCTCCTGGGCTCAAGTGATCCTTCTACCTCAGCCTCCCGAGTAGCTGGGACTACAGGCATGCGCCACCATGCCCGGCTAATTTTTGTATATATATTTTTTTAGTTGGTCAATTAGTTTCTTTCTATTTTTAGTAGAGATGGGGTCTCAATCAGGCTGGTTTCGAACTCCTGACCTTGAGCAATCCACCCGCCTCGGCCTCCCAGAGTGCTAGGATTACAGGCGTGAGCCACCGCGCCCGGCCAGCAAATCTTATTCTTAAGAATGCCATTCTACATAGCTTCTTTCTTCCCCTTCTAGACCTCTTCCCTCTAAATTTTTGCTGGTCTACCAAGAAAATATGAATAAATTGCTGCTATTTTCTTGTTTTTAAATCCAACTTCTAGTAACTTTACATGTAACTAGATTTGCCATTCATAAATGAAATAACAATACTAGCTGGCCACTAGTGAAGTACTGGCCTAATTGAATGTGCTTATAGCTTCCTGCCTGATCGAACCACCCTGTGACACAGGTGTTCTGCATCTTTAAAAGCCTCTTGTTACCAGGGAACAGCTTTGACATTTCACATTTGGTACAAGCAGTGAATGAATGTGATGCATGAATAAATATTTGTGTCCAGCCCACACATCTGCTTCTTTCGGTCTCTAGTGAGTTCATCCTGGTTTTTTTGTTTTGTTTTGTTTTCCAGCTGCTGTGACTTATTCGAAGCCTCGATTGGCCACATTTTGGTACTACGCCAAGGTTGAGCTGGTTCCTCCAACCCCTGCTGAGATCCCTAGAGCTTTTCAGAGCCTGAAAAAAATAGTCAATAGTGCTCAAACTGGTAGCTACAAACAGCTTACAGTTAAGGTAACTATGGGCTAAATGAAAATGTATGTGTATAACAGAAAATGTTTTCCCTTGGGATTTTTCTGATTGTTTTTATTAATATATTTCCAGTGAGGCTGGATCCAACATAATGAGAGATAATCTCTCTCGACTGCTGGGAAAGATACTTACTTTTCTAATTTCATCATCTGGATAGAAATAATTGGACTATTTTTTTGTCTTAGTTTCCTAGGAGTCTTCTATAGCAAAAAAGTGAGCATTTTTACTAGGAAATTTTTTCCCTTTCCTATTTTGGATAGTATACTAAAATATGATGACATACTTTCCTGATTCTGTACCTTTTTTCATCTGTAGTCCTGGATTTATCTCCAGTTCAGCCAAAACATATCTTGAACTGTATCACAGGAATCTAACACTTTCGTGGAGGGTAAAAATAGCCAAAACCTGGGTTATTGAATTGTGTGAAGACAATAAGCTAAAAACTATAAGAATTGGAACTTGGATTTTATGTTTACTTGCATGATCCAAGCACAGGGTACAAAAGGCTGAAATAACTAACTGCCTACTTTAGAACCTACATCCTGGGAAATATGATTATTTTTTCAGAAGACTTCCGATAAGTTCTGGTCTGATTTTGACGAAGAAAATTCACTTCCAGAAGTGCTAAAAGGAAAAAGCCCAGTGTTGTTATGTTATGGGATGGAATTTTTTTCAACTATTGTTTCAAGATCCATCCTGTTGCTTACATGAAACTGCTTTCTTGAACCTATGTGTATTTTTCTCTTTGGGGCAATAAAATGTTGATCTGCGAAACTAAGTACCGAATACTTGGAAAGAGTTAAGTCAAATAATACACGAATAAAATGATGTCTAAAGAGGGAGACAAAGCTCTTCATCTTTCAACAGATTTTCTTTGGCCAGACTTGGCCTTCCTAGAGCTATCCTTTCATAAGAATGCACTATCTGAATGTGTCAACTATTTGTAGGATGTGGGTTGTTTTAGGGCTCATAAAGTGTCTCATAAACTAATAATGAAAGGGTTAAGTCAGTTCAGGTCTTTAAAGAATGCTTTTTTTTTTTTTTTTTTTTTTGAGACAGAGTCTCACTTTGTTGCGCAGGCTAGAGTGAGTGCCGTGGGTCAGCCTAGCTCACAGCAACCTCAAACTCCTGGGCTCAAGCGATCCTGCTGCCTCAGCCTCCCAAGTAGCTGGGACTACAGGCATGTGCCACCATGCCCGGCTAATTTTTTCTATATA